>PVJD01011868.1:0-43263 GCA_004026545.1 Mormoops blainvillei | reverse complement strand
GGCGGAGCCACAGGCCCCGCCCCCTCCTTTCCCACCCGGACCTGCTCTTGGACCACCCGCTCCGGCAGAGCCCCCAGGACCAGTAGGGAGGCCAGGGACCCCCTGGTGTGCGTGGTCACAGTCTGTCTTGGTCCTGGAACTTGACAATGGGGGCAATAGAGCAGCTTGGAGGGGCTACAAGGACTGGAGTCTGCGGTGGATCTGGACTCACCCAGGCCAGCAACCCTGACAGAGGTGTCAGGAGAGCTAAGAAATGACCCATCTGCTGGCGCAAGTGCATTTGGTCACTCCTGGACTGTGTAGGGACAGGGACCCTGTCCACCATCAGAGTGACCGATGGAGCTCTTCCACACCCAGCTCTGGAGGACTGATGTCCTGCCTCCCAGCCCTTCGGGACAAGGGATGACCACCGGGGTCCTATCCCCAACCCTACCCCCAGCACACCCCAGGTGCACACATCGTGCTGGTGAGACAAGGGTTAACACGGAGTGAGCCCAGCAGTGGGTCACCAGGGGCATCTGTGGACACAGAGACACTGATAGGGCAACGCGCTGAGCACCCTGCCCCAGGCGCCTCTGACAGACCCTTTGGTCTGACCTGTGACTCTGGGCTGGGAGCAGGCACTGCGGGGGGAGGGGGGTCTGACCCCCAGCTGGAGCCCCTGGGGTTCCGGGCCGCAGCTGTGTCTCCTAGGCCCCGGCCCGGGTGTGTGTCGTGTCCCCGTCCCCCGTTGGCAGTGCCTTCTGGCTAAGGACGCCCTAAAGCAATCCAGTCACTCATTCCTGTTTCTCCCAAGGCTGCCGGAATGCCGGCAGCCGGCAGCCTTCAGTCTCCAGTCTCGTGTGCCGTGCCCTTCTGGAGTCTGTTTCTCCCTGCGCACGTGGCAACGAACTAGACCAGCTCCAAGGCCCTCTGGCCTCCGCCTTCCGAAAAACTCTGTGCCTTAGAAACAGCTCGTCCCTCCAGATGCAAGGCAGCCTGGCCACTGGGGGCCAGAGATCACATGGCTGGTCCAGCTCCCTGAGGCCGGGGCTGTGTCCCACCCAACCCGCTGCCTGCGCAGCCGGACTTGCCACCTGTCATGAGGGGACTTTGGCACAAAAGCCAGAGATGAGGATATGGAGTGGGCTTGAGAAGAAGGGTTTCCCAAATGTCACCGCCCCCTCCTCGAGCTTTGAGAACAGGAAACGCCGGAGCGCCACCCCAGAAGGAGGGAGCGAGCCTCCCACCCAGGGAAGGGCCCTGCCGGCTGGGCGTGAGCGGGGTGGGCGGGGCGAGGACGCTACCTCCATGGTCAGGTTCTGCAGGTGGTAGATGCTCTGTAGCCCCTGGGAGGTGAAATGCTCGATGCAGTTTGGACACCCCAGTCCTGTTAAAAAACTGCGGAGAGAATTCGCCAGATGAAAGTGTTCACTTCTGCGGGACGGCCGTGTGGCCTGGCTGGGCGGATGCTGCGTCCTGAAGGGAGGCTCCTGGCCACCCCTGCCCACATGGCCACCATGCTGCAGCCTCCGAGGAACCCCCGGCTTTCGTGCTCCCCCCGCCTCCCAGCATCGATTGGACACTCTCCTCCTGACACTTTCCCTGCCTCTGTCTGTTCCCCACATGGCAGCAGAGTGACCGAGACACGGGATGGGCAGGGGCAGCTGGCAGAGACAGCATCCCAGCTCCGGCCCGTGGACCAGGAGCCATGAAGGGGCCGGGGTTAGTGGGGTAGGGGCAGGGCCCGGCTGCGGCCCACATACCTGACCAGGCTGGGGTCGGCGTGGTAGGGGGGCGGTGGGGTGCAGTGGGACCCCGAGACCATGGGCTGGGAGCTGTGGCCGCCATTCATCTCGCCATTGGCTGGCAGGGTGTGGCCGTGGTTGGTCAGTATCCCGGGGCCTGGCCAGAGTCAGGTGGGACTGTCAGAGGCCAGGCACAGCGGAGGGGCCCTCTGTGACCGTGCCTCCTGCCCTGAGCCGGGGCTGCCGGAGGGAGGCAGCCTTCGAGAGCCCCCACGTGCGGGCCTGGAGCGGGCAGAAGTGCCCGGAGCCAGGCCCAACATCCAGGCCTCCCACCGCAACCCTGGGTCCCTGCTATGACTCACCCATGGGCCCCAGGTTGGGCCCAGCTGCCGAGCTGTGCGGGGGAGGCTGGCCCACCAGCTGGTTGACGGAGGGCAGCTTGTTGACGCCCCCATGCAGCTTGTTCATGGGCGAGAGGCCCGGCCCGTAGGACGGAGGTTGCAGGTGGCTCCTGCTTGGACAGTGACAGCCGTGTGGGTGCGGGCCCAGGCGGCTCCTCACCCACCAGCCACCTCCGCACGGGCCCCTGCCACAGGGTGTGGGGACCCTGACCCTTAGCTGAGGCGTCCGAGCACCTCCCCCTCACCCAGCCCCCTGCCCCTGGCCCCCCCTCGCCTGCCCTCGCCCTCCACTCAGGGCGTTTAGGGGGACCTCTTGGTGGGAGGGAAAGGCATACAGACGGTCGTGACCGCTGAGAGGAAGGAAGGCTTCCCAGAGAAGGGGTGGCCACAGGGGGCCTTGCCGCCCGCCCCGCCCCCGAGGGCGGCACTCACGGCCTCTGGAGGAGCTGCTGCTGCTGCCGGTAGGCGTCTACCGCCTGCTGGGGCACCAGCTCCATCAGCTCCAGACTCTCCTTGACCTTCATCAGGACCTCGAAGTTCTCCCGGCCCCGCACCTGAGCGTGGGGAGGCGGACCTCTGCCCAGGGGCGCCTGGGCCTCCTTCCAACCCCAGGCCCCCGGTGGGAGCCTCAGGGGACCCTTCTTCTTCCCCGGAGGGAATGGGCAGGGGTCCTCTGTCCACATGACTACGCCCACCTCTTCCTGCTCCTGAGCCTCTCCCCCCTCCCCAGCGCTCAGCACACTTGGGGTTCAAGGGCAAGAAACTCAACAACTCGGGGAGTTTAGAACAAGGGAGTCACCCTTGACTCAAAAATAAAAAGCGCATGCAAGGGGAGACCAGTCCTGGGCAAGCGCATGGTGGCTCGGTCCCCCAACGGGAGCGGTGACAGCCGTGTCCAGTTGGGGGGCAGTGCAGTGGCCTGCTAGGCTCTAGAAGCGGGTTCCCAGTGCCTGTCCCCCCCACCGCCCCACCGCCCCCAGGATCTGCATCGTCCGGCCCACTGTGTTAACTCGGAGTTGCCGCCTGGGCACACCCTGACCTCCCTGCCGTCCAGCCCCGTGGGACCCGGCTCTCCCTCCATGGACCTGCCACCCGCAGAGCCCAGGGTCTCAGGTTGTGACAGGCGGCTCCCACCTGCCCCCGGCTGTGCCAGCCTGGGCTCTGCAGACCCAGGGCACTCACATGCATGTAGTACACGTCCTCGTCCCCATGCCGCCTCTTCTTCACATTGGTGCCCAGGGTCGGGATGGCCGGGGGGCTCTGCTTGAAGGCTGGAAGGCCAGGAGGGAAAGGCGGTGTGAGCAGGGAGGAGGTGGGACAACGCGGATAAAGCCAGCGGGACACCCGGCACGTCACGTGTGCCGACAAGGGAGCTGGCTGTCGCCCATGCTGGATGGGGCTGCGCCCGGGGGTGGCCACGTGGGCGAGGCTGGCTCTCTGCCCCGGACACGGGCTGGCGAGGCACCCTGCCAGCGTTCCACCTAAGTCCCGGAGGCAGGGCCGGCCCCATCCTGCAGGGTGGCCGGCTCAGCGCTCCGGGGTTGCCCGCCACTCCCGCCCTGGCTAGAGCGCTGCTCACCGCGCTTGCTGGCAGCCCCGTTCTTGGCGGCGCTCTCGTTCAGGGCCTGCTGCTCACGGTAGTGATCCTCGTCGGCTTTGCGGTCTCGGCCAGGACAGGCACAGATGCGGCCTTCAAAGGACCGGCGGCCCAGCACCTGTCCGCTGTCCGGGAGCACAGCCAGACTGTGAGCTTCAGGTGGCCCACCTCGGGCGGGGAGAGCCCGAGGGGTCAGGGCCAAGTGCCCAGATGCCCTGGGCCACCAGGTCCCTCCCAAGGCCCAGCTCTGCTCCAGTGGCCGCTGCAGCCTGGGGAGGCCCTGCCCCCCCCCCCGCCCCCGGCAGCACACTCAGCAGGGCCCCTTCCCTGCCTTGCCCTCGGCCCCGCCCTGGCTCCACACCATGCCCCCCGCAGTGCCAGCCTGAGTCCCGGACCCCACCCCCCGTGCCGCAGACTCACTCCCGGGTCTCCAGGGTAATGATGATGAGGATGGGCCGGCGGTTCATGCCCCCCACGCAGCTGCTGTTGCACATGAAATTGTATAGGACGGTAGTGGACTCTGTCCCCACCTGCGCGGGGAGGGGGTGAGGGCTGTGGCGTCAGCGTGCGGGCCCCAGCCCGCTGCACTGGGGCTCCCGACCTTTGAAGTGCCCATCCTTGCATCCGGTCCTGCCTTTGGGTCGGCTCAGAGGGGCTGGGCCTCGCTCTGGGGCCCTGTGTCGTCAACACGCCCACTGTCCAACCTTCCATCTACCTAGTCCTCCATGTACTCACCCATCTGTTCATCTGTCCATTCGTCCACCCATCCGTCCGCCCACGCCCCTCCCCCATGCATCTGTCCACTCGTGCCATCCACTGAACATTAAGAGCTGTGCGGGTTCTGGGTGCCGAGCCAGCTTCGACCGGTCTCTGCCCCCGGAGGCAGAGCGCGCAGGGCGCTGGCCGGCCTGGACCGGCTCCCCCGACACAGGTGGGAGGCCTAGTCCTAGAGGCCAGGTGTGAGTGAGCACAGGTGTGTGTGCGCCCGGTGGCCCGGCCTGCTCCGGCAGAGGGAGGGACTGGAGCCGTCCAGGTGGACACCCAGCCCCCGTGCACATGCATTTCCCAGGGAGTGTGTAGGGGACTTCTGACCACGTGGGTCCCCAAAATGGGTGCTTGTCGTGGTGCCCCCATGAAAGCCCGGCACTAGCTTAGAAAAACTTAGCCTTTCGCAGAACAGCCAGCAGGGGGCAGAAGAGCCCTGCTTTCCTGGCCGGTCGTGGCAGGCGAAGGTGGGCCCTGGTCCCACCGAGGTGAGGGCTGTCCTTAGGCCTGGGGGCCCTGGGCTGGGGGTCGCGGGCCCAGGGGCTGGTCTCAGAACCCGGCGGAGGGGAGGGGAGAGTTTGCTGAGGCGCTCCAGGCCTGGCTCCCACGCCGCCATCACGCCTCAGCCCCTCCCCGGCGTCTGTCCTCCCCCAGCTTTGCAACCCAGCAGGGCCCCCACAACTGCCTCCGCGGGGCGCCCCCAGACCTGCTGCTGCCTCCAGGTCAAAGGGTCTCCATCCCACCCGCCTCTTGCAGCGCCGCCACCCCCACTTCCTGTCGGTCACCCCTCACTTCTAGGCCCTGCATGTGTGTGTCCCTGACCACTGGCCTCCTAATTCCCCCTCGCCCTCCCACTCCAGTCCCCGGACCCCAGCCCTCCGGGCTTCAGCCCCTCCACCTTCGAGTCCTGTGAGCGGGGACAAGCCGGAAGAGGGGGCAGATGGGGACTGAGCTCAGAGGCCACCGGCCCCCCTCCCGCCACGGAGGGGAGCCCAGAGAGGGCCCTCGAGGGTGAGGGAACACATGGGGGTTTCCACCTGGGGCCCCACCCTGCAGGTCCCGCCCCGCCAGGCCTACCTGTGGGGGCTCGTAGGGCACCATGACGCTCTGCCTGCCGGTGACAGGGTCATCCACATACTGCGAGAGGTTGTTGCCCTCCACGCGGATGAGGTGGCTGGCCGGGGCAGACTGTCCTGCCAGGAGGGGGCACCGCCTCAGAGAGGTGCCGAGCTGGGGACTGGCCACCCAGGTGCCAGGGGCCTCACGCAGGCTGGGGAACCACAGACCTGGAGCCCCGGTGCCCTGCTCTGCTCGGGCACCTGCACTGCAGGCCTCAAGCCAAGCTGGGAGGCCATGGGGGGATGCCGGGCCCACTGCCAGCCCCTCCCACAGCGCCTGCTGGTGCCCAGGCCACTGTATCTGCCAGGGGCTGGGGGGCCTCACCTTCATTGAAGTCCCGCCCGAGCTCGTGGTTGGGACAGCGCTTCACGACCTCAGTCACGTGCTCCGCCTTCTTGTAGATGGGCATGGCCCGGATGGCGGTGCCCGGGGGCGGCGGGGTGGCCACCTTGATCTGGATGGGGCACGTCTTGGCGATCTGGCAGTACAGCTTCTTCAACAGCGGGGAGTACTGGACGGGAGGGGGCGGCGATGAGGCTGCAGGCCCAGCTCCACACCCTCGCGGGCCGCGCCCGCACCGGGGCGCCTGGCTGTCCACGCAGTCAGGAGTCCCTCCCCCATGCTCTCCGATGACAGCCCCCACAGGCCTGTCCCCTCCGGGCACCTTCCCTCAAAACACCTGTCCCCCGGGGCACCCACACAGCAGCCGGATGGCTGGTTTGTGCGCAGTGACAGCCGCCAGGCTGGGTGCCCGTGGCAGCCAGGCCGAGAGCCCTTCCGGGTGGGTCTCGCCATGGAGAGCTAGGTACCATCACGTCCCTCTTTCGGACAAGGAAGGCTGCGAAATAAGAAGCTGCTGTTGGCGAGTGGGGGCCGGGGGCCAAGGCGGCCCAAGTCCGGCTTTTCCTACCCGGCACCTCGGCACCCCCGCCCGCTGACCCCCAACCCCCAACCGCAGAGGTTCGCAGCACGGAACCTCGGCCTAAAAGCCCGGAGTCAGGCTTCTCTGGCATCAGCGCCGAGCACACGTGCCGCTTTTAGACGAATTGGGGCCTCTGTGCACTTGCGTGTTGGGAAGGAGGCCCGGGCCACGGAGGCCGAGGGCCTAGGCGCGGTGGCTCGGTGTCGGCTGCCGGGGTGTGGGGAGCACTCTGGCCATGAAGCCCCAGGCCCCCCAGTCTGGGGCCCTGCCCCAAGGATCGGTGGCGGCTTTTCCGCCCCAGCACACAGCTCCCAGTGGTGCAGTGGCTCGGAGGCGATGCTGCGCGTGACTGGAGTGACTGCCCACCTCCAGGTCGGCTCACCTCCCAGCGGCCAGCTCCTGGGGACCATCGGGGCTCTCACACTCCCTCCCCGCAGGGGCCGTGGGGGACTCTCCAGGTCTGGGATTCACAGGATACTTTTTGTCCCCATGCCCCTCTGCCCCCACAAGCCCCCAGTGGCCCAGAGTGACTCCAGCCACGACCCCAGAGAGTGCCCCGTCACGCCTCATCATGGTGTTACTGGGGAAACTGAGGCCAGAGACGGGGTCTGCGGGCAGCACCGGAAAGGAGCAGGTCCCACCCTACCTTTGCCAAGGAAGTGGGGGGCCTGATACCCTGATCCCAAAACATAAGGCCCCCACCGGTCACCAGAGCTGCTTCTCTGGCCATCAAGAGACACGGGGCGGGGGGGCGGGCGCTTAGGGCCTCATACTCTCTGCACGTCCAGGTGCAGAAAAAGCAGGGAGTGAGAGACAGGGAGACGGAGCCGACCTGGAGCCAGAAGCCAAGGGCAGGGTGAGCTGTCCCTCCCCGCCAGAGACGCAGCCTGAAATGCCACCCTGTCTCTGGGGTGGGGTCCGACGGAGGTTGAGGACAGGTGGGCTGGGGTCTTCCCTTGGGAAATTGGGACCCTGCTGAGGGCGAGCCCCCTTGTGCCCCCACCATGGGTGGGAATTGGATGCCCATGGAACTTGCCACTCCTAGGTACCCCACCCCGGAGAAGGTGTCCATTGGGTGAGGTCACCTCAAGCAGGGAGAGGGGCGTGCAGGGAACCCTGGCCGAGGGTGGGGGGCAGAAGCTGAAGGGGCCCCCAGGCTAGCACAGGCCTGCAGTCCCCTCTCACCAATGACCCACAGGCCCCCTTGGTCCGGTACCCTGTGGGGGGGGCCACGACCTGAGGTGGGGCCATTAAGCCCTCCAAGGCGGGTCCCAGGTGGGCTGGAGTGGGTGGGGCCTTGGCCGGCCACATTCCTGGGCGGCCCGCGACACAGGACTCAGGGCAGCCCAGGGCAGGGGGCCGCCTTGGCTCCTTAGCCAGATGCCCCAGCGATGGAGCAGGGTCCCAGGCGCGGCTGAGTGAATGTGCCCAAAGCAGCTCTCCCTGAGGCTCCCTGATGGACCCCAGGGTCTGAAGCGCAGGGTCGGGAGGCGGGGACCACTTTGAAGACCCTCCAGCCTGCTGGCTAACCCCTCAGAAGCCTGGGTCCTACTTCCCAGGCAGCCTCGGACTGGCAGTCAGGAGGGGGGTAAGGACAGGACTCAGGCAGCTCCCTGCTGACCCCAGGTGGCGTGGGGGCCCCAGCTGTGCTTGTGGGGTCTGGACTGCCCCACCTGAGGTCCCGGGAAGATGCAGGACCGGCAGCACCCCTGCCACTGGTGGCCCGATCGATGCAGGGAGCAGCCGCGGGGAGCTGTCCCTGGTACTGCCCAGCCGACAGGAGTTTGCCTCTCCCAGAGCTGAGCCGCTAAAAGCCTGGAGCTGCCTGGAGCTGCCGGGCGGGCAGGTCCGCGCCTGGGCTACAGGTGGGGAGTGGGCTCAGCCCACTGGGTGAGCACAGGAGCGCGCCCCCTGCTTCTGCTTCCTGCGTGAGGCTGCTGCCAACCTTGGGCCTGGCCCCGCTCCCCACGGTGGGTCCCCAGCCCGGTGCTCGCGTGGCCCTAGGCCCACACGCCCGCCAGCCCCCGACCCAGGTAAGGGCCAAGGTGCCTGTCGTTTTCACACCTGGGAGCATCAGGCGTGGGCGCAGGCGGCTGTGAGGGAGCCGGGGTCCAGGGAAGGCCAAACCCGGGGCCCGGGCAGGGCGTGACCTGTAGGGGCTCAGAGGCAGGCCTGCGCCCCGACCCATATGCCAGGGCCCCTCCTCCCAGAGCTCCCAGGCTCAGGGCTGGGTGCAGAGGGAGCCTGGCGGAAGGGCGCCCGGGTCCTCGCCTGTTCTGGAGAAAATGTCACGTGGAGACACTCCCTCCCCCTCCCTCCCTCCTGCCTCTCCTTCCCCGGAACCGCTAGATGGATGTGTTTCAACAGATTCTGAGCCGATAAAATCTTATTTATCTTCGACTGTTGACACAGAGCCGTCTAGACTTGCCTGCCTGCCACACGCTGGGGTATGCCCACCCTGCCTGCCCCCACCCACTTCCCTCCTCTGACCCCCCCCGCCCCAGTTCACAATGGGCCCGGCCTGGCTGGGAGCCCTGGGCCCAGTGGGGCTGAGTGGGGGCGGTGGGCAAGAGGGCGGCGGGCGGCGCGGTGGCTGTTAATTTCCCCGCGCCCACTCCTCAGCAGCTGGGTGCCCGGCACAGGCAGGTTTGGGCAGGAGGAGAGTGGAGAGGTGATAATAACGTGTCTGTCATTTTCCAGGGACGTGTAGCATCTTGCAAACCGCAAATACCGTTAACCAGCTTGGGCGAATGTGTTACGACAGATTCTGGAAGACGGGGCTGCAGTGGGGGGCGCTTAGTTCTAAATGATTTTTTTAGAGCCAGCTTCCATCTGCCTTTTGTGTGCACATGTCCAGAGCCACATTCCTCTTCCCTCTCGGGTCAAGGCCCATTTGAGGGTGTCCCCAAGGCCCCAGACCCACTCGCCCCGGGACGTCTCCACAGCTGCTCCACGGGACCCTTGGCAAGAGGCCCCGTGAGTTTGCAGAGCAACCCCGAGACGCCCAGGAGCCCAGATCACAGGCCCCCCGCAGGTGCCCCCAGGTAAGGGGCCCTTCTCCTCCTTCCCGGTCAGGAGGGGTCCCGAGGTAACTAAAGCCACAGGACACTCGCTCCGGCCCTTCCTGGGGTCTCTTGCCCTGCACTGTCCGGGCTCACTGCCACACTCTCGTGTCCCTGCTCAGTGGGGAGCTGCTGGGAGTGTCTGTGGGCCCTGGCAGGTGTCAGGGCAGAAGCACAGCCTGGGCAGGGGGTGGGAGCACCTGTGACCACCACCCCACCTTGCCTCAGAGTACGCACGAGAAACCCCGCAGGCAGGACCCCAAACAGGCCACGGGCCTGATGGCTGGTGGCTGCAGGGACCACCTGGACACCTGTCGAGCCGGTGCCTGGCCTGATGACAGACGTGCAGGATCTAAGAGTCCAATGTGACTCTTCAGGAGTGCCTGCCTGGGGGTGGGGGGTGGTGGTGGATGTATCTGCTTGACACCCCCACGCAGGCCGAGGGTCGGAGATCCCCTGACCGGAAGCCCAGAGGAGGATGACCAGGAAGCGGAAACAGGCTGAGTGACCGTGACCCATGTCTAGGGGAGTCCTCAGAGGCGATGGACAAGAAGCTGCCCGCTGGGGAGAGACGGGCCTGGGGCTGGGGGACGTCCTTTGGGAGCCAGGCAGCCTGCCCCAAGATGACCCCCAGCCAGGCCTCCAACTGGTGACCAAGAGCCTCTGGGACCCCCACTGCGTGGCAGCACCTGGCCTTGGCTTGCTTGTCCCACGGGGGCTGCAGCTGGCAGAGAACGCCTGCCGGGGCTCAGTGCCAGGCTGAGGTCTGGGTGCAGAGAAGCAGGTGTGAGCTGCGCTGACCCAGGACAGAGGCCACAGGCCCCAGGTCTGCGGTGGAGCACAGGGGCCCAGGACACCAATGAGCCTGGGTCGGGGGGACAGCCTGGCTCAGAGGAGAGCGAAGGGGCTGCGGTGTGGCCAGCAGCTGGAGGCTGTCCCGGTCAGCTGGGTCCGGGCCTCCAGGGGACCTTATTCTGTAACCCACGCACATCCCTTGGCTTCTCCCAGAGCCCGAGGAGGATGGAGCGGTGAGCAGGACATGTTCTTGGACCTTGGGGACGGGGCTGACCTTGCAGGAAGCCTCAGAACTCCAACCAGCAGCCACCCCACCCTCTCCGAGGGCTCAGTTGGCGGTGCAGCCCTCGGCCTCAGTCAGGCCCACATACGGGTCACTGCCCACAAACGGCTTTTCCAACTTTGCCAGCTGGAGACCCGCAGGCTCTCCTGGAGAAGGCGGCCCTGCCTGCAGCGGGCCTCGTGGGGGAAATGCTCTGGCAAGGACCTGGCAAGCTGGACTGCGAGCCAGGCCGCAGACGTGCCCTGCATGGGGCTGGCCACCTGCCCGGCTCTGTCTGCCGCAGGCAGAGGCTGGGGAAGGGGCTGCCCGCCCTCACCTCCCCCCACTCACGTCCTCTGAGCTGCCCTGGCCTTGCGGTGATAGCAGGGGCCAGCCCACCTGGCAGGGCGCTGGGCTCAGTGGCACCCTCCGCTTGCAGGGCAGTCCGGGAGCCTCTGACCGTGGCACATCGCTCTGGACTCGGCCACAGGTCCAGTGCAGGCAGGCACCGCAGGGCCAGCCCCTTCCCCCTGTCCTGCAGCTTCCAGGACGACCTCACAGCTGTCACTGGACCGGCTGCGGGTGTCTGGGGGAGAGAATAGAGGGAGGCCAGGCCACGGCACCAGCCATGGCAGAGGCACAGGGTGGCCCCTCGGGAGGGCTGGCCTGTTGGCTCCTGCGGGGAGCCCTGGGCAGGGGGCCCTGCATCCTCTGACCTTCCTGCCACGGAAGCCGCGGGTAAGACCCCGGTTCAGGACCCAGTTCAAAACCCACCCTCTGCAGGAGGCAGTAAGTGCTGGCCTCTTCACCTTAAATAATCTCCCCGCCCCGCCAGCAAGAGAGGGGCCGGGGGTCTCCTGAGCTCGGGGGGGCCTACACATCCTGGCCGGGAGGGGGTGGTAATTTTTCAGCTTTTAACTCCAGCCGGGTGCAATTGGGGTTTTCGCCGAGCCTTGTCAGTGCCCGGCGGAGCCCTGGGACAGGCAGAGGTCGGACTTCTAAAGCTGTGACCCCTGCAGAGGGTGTGGCTGCTGAGCCAGGTCGTGATGGGCAGAGCGAGGCCCCACCCACTGCCAGCGGGTGACCTTGTGCAGGGATCTGCCCTCTATGAGCCTCAGTTTCCTCATCCCTAAAATGGGACGAGCTCAGCAGCCTGCAGCATGCGCCCAGGGTGCTTCGGGCACGGCCTGCGCCGCGGGCAGGTGCGCTGCCACGCTAACATCAGCGCTATTGACCATCTCTCCAGGTCCACGGGCCTAGCTCCACTTTGGAAACAGGTCCCAGCAGATGGATGATTCTTTGTAAGACCTCGAATGTGCAGTGCCCCAACAACAGCCCCAAACCTGTGGAATTGATTCCTGTCTCCCAAGGACCGTCCCTAGTGTCCCCTGCGAGAACTAGGGGTGTGAGGCGGGGCCGCCCACCTGGGACTGAGGCCTTTGTTATGCCGGCCCCGCTCAGGGCTCCAAGGCCAAGTTCTGTGACCTCCACGGCCAGGGGCTCCCCCAGCTGTGGGAGAGGGTTGGGGGGGTGACCCCCAGCTCAGGCCACGAGGAGCCCCGGGTCCCAGATCCCAGCCAGGGGCTGCCTGCGGGAAGCTCGTCCCGCCCACGGAGCTTCACACAATGCACGCGATTTCGGCAATTTCTCCCGGAGTGTGCCCGTTTCCCCTAATAATCCATGTTTCATCTCCACAATAAACACTGTGAGGACGCTTCCCTAATTGCTTCTGGTGCCAGTAAAAGGCATTAATTCCACTCATGCATTCCATAAACTTTGAGGATAACGCAACTGATACCGCGGTCGTGTTGGGGCACCTCCACGATTATTCTCCCGCCTGCGAGCCTCCGAGGGGCTGGAAAGTTTCCTCCTGAATCCATGAGCGTTGACTCAGCCACCTTCCACCCAGGACTCCCGTGCAGCCACCGTGTTCCCGCCACCTTCCACGTGCTCCTCTCGGGGCCGGGAGCGTGGTGCCACCCCCGGGACAGACACACGCACATATGCGCATACGTGCCAGGCCCGGGAGCAGCTGGAGGCCCCGGGGCTGGTGGTGCCCTCACGCTGTGCACAACCTCACCACTGTGCTGCCTGCCCCTGTGGGGCCCCCGAGCCCGGCCTAGGGCTCCAGCAGCACCAAGCCTTCCTGCGACCTCGGAGCCCTGTCCCCAGGCCTCCTGAACGTCAAGCATGTCCCGGGAGCAGGCAGAGGCTGAGCTAGGCTGGACAGCATCCAGACATCCCTCTCGTGTGCTGCTCCCCTCTCTGCCCCTGGGGGCCCGTGTCATCACTGTCCCCATCCCTCCCAGCCCGTGGGGAGTCCCAGGAAGGGCGTGGAACAGGGACAATGGCTCCACCTTCCACGGTCCAAGAAACCACAGTGTCTGAGGGCTCCACGGGAACGGCAGTCTTCCACAGGGGCTGTGTTCCCCAAGCCCAGATGGGCCCCGAAACAGGCCTCAGCACAGCTCAGAGCGGAGCGCTCTGCTGCCTCCCGCTGGGCAGCCACCGCGACAGCCAGTTCCGGCCTGGCCCTGGCCGGCTGCCTCCTGGTGCCGGAGCACAAGCCCCTTCTCCGTCTCCTTTCGCCTGAGACTCACCTCCTCCTGCCTCTGTGTGTGTGTGGGGGGGGTGGGGACGATCAGAGCCCTGGGCAGCAACCCGGAGAAGCCTGCGTGGGTGCATGGGTGCGCATGTGTACCCGTGTGCGCACTGTATCAGTGTATGTACCTGTCGTGTGCATCAGTGTGTGCACACACCCGTGCATGTGTGTAGGGGTGTGTGCCCACACGTGCACGTTTGTGTGCTATGCATGTGCCCTGCATATGTGCACATATATATGTCTGTGCACTGTGCATGTCGGTGCCCGCATACCTATGTGTGCACTGTGCATGTATGTCTGCACAAGTACATTGTGCGTGCATGTGTGCTCGCATGTGAGTGGTGCGTGGTGTTTCTCCTGTGCACACATGCGTGTGCCTGTGAACCGGGGCCCCCAGAGCCCCGGTGCCTAGGAACGCAGGCATGAGACATGAGGTCTGAGGGAAGCTGGTCAGGGCAGGCTGTCCGCTCAGCGGGGGCGGTCCGCGGGGGCCCCGGCCAGGCAGAGGCCAAAGACCCCATTAACAGCTGTGGCCACCTGGGGACCGGCGAGGGAGTTTTGCCTGAGTGGGAAGAGCGGTGAAGGCAGCCGTCCGTTTGGAATCGTACTTGAGAAAAATATGAATTATCTATCAGTTACCAGTCGGCTGGCGTGGCGCGGGGGCCCGGGCAGCAAGTCTGGGCAGCGCCCGCACAGTCAGCCCCCCAGAGCTGTGAGCAGGCGGGTGGCCTGGCAGCGCTGCCCTGCCCATGGGCCTGTCCACCCCCTCCTGGGCCGGGAGAGGGGCCTGCTGGTGGGAGGGCTGCTCCCAGAGAGCCGAGGTGCCAAAAATCTCATTATCGATGTTTGTCCCGCCCCAGCCCCTGCCTTGATGAGGGCTGGGGAGGCACTGCCGTGGCCCAGCGGCTGCGGCCTCCCCCTCAGCTCAGCTGTCACAGCGGAGAGCCTCCGAGGGCCCGGGCAGGGAGGGGTGGCAGGGACCCCTTACCCAGGAGTCGGGGCGGGAGCGTGGTGTGGAGGCAGGGTCCACGGGCACAGGTGAGCCTCCCCTGTCCCTGGTGCGGCTGGCCGGGCTGCCCCCATTCTGGGCAGACCACCTTGTGAGGACACATATGGCCAAGGGAACTGTGACCAAGCCATAAGCCCCGCCAGCCCCAGGGCCCCTCGGTTGGCGGTGACGGTGGAGGTAACCAGAGGGTGGCGGCGGGCCCCAGATGGCGGAAGCGGCCAGCAGAGAGGCAGCGCCTGTCCCTCCAAGGGCCAGCTCAGACCATCTGAGGCTCCCCGAGCCCCCCAGACACGGCAGAGACCCCTGCCAGCATCCTCGAGCAGAGGCCAGGAAAGGAGCCAGGACCCCCAAGTGCCCGCACGAGGCCCTGATGACAGAATTCCGTGTGGGAGAGAGCGCCACGGGGGAGAGAGAGCGCTCGGGGAACGAGTCTGAACGTGGAATCGGAGTCGTAGTGAACCTGTCGTCACCACACGGGGCCTCCTGACCTGGCTACCCGTCACCCAGCCAGACCTCAGAGTCGGGGCGGGGGTGGGGGGTGAGGACCGGGACCCCGCAGGCAACAGAGAACGGAGACAACCCTCTGGCAGGTCCAGCCCCGCCGGCCAAGGGGGAAGATAAAGACAACTGACTGGCCCGATGGCATTGCGCCCGACACGGTGTGTGGCCCGGGCCCTGTCTCCTCCGAGCCTCACCACTGCTCTCCACAAGGAGCCCGGGAGTGACCACCTACGGACGAGGAAGACCGGGCACTGACGGGGGCCACAGGGGTCCCTGCCCCTCGCGGCCTTAACTCAGCCAGAGGCCAGCCCCTGGTGGAGGCCGCGGCCGAGCAGGGACCGGAAACAGCTGCAGGGCGACCATGGTCTGGCGCCCAGACCCCGGACTGGCCCCCTACAGAGTCTGACCCAGGGAGCCCGTGGCTCCGCCTCCCCGCGCTATCTCAACCCCCTGCCCCCGAGCACAGGGGAAAACCTTCGCTCCAGGCCAGCGGGGCAGTGGGTTCTTAAAGTGGTACGGCATCGGGGTTTCCTGCTCACTGCTCCCATGAGGGCGGGACACCGTCACCCCGCATGGACTTTTCTGCTCAGGGTCCCATTTCCAGGTGGGGGTAAGCACGGGCTACTCCCTGGAGGAGGTGGCGCTGCCCCGTGAGACTGCCAGGCGTCCACAGGATGGGAGCCAGGGCAGAGCTCACTGTCCCCTTTTGAGGGAGGGCAGGAAACCCAGAGGGCCTGGGGGCTGCCTTTCCCACAAATGCCCTGTGCGCCCTGCCCTTGGAAGTGTGCCGAGGTCTGCCTGGAGGTCTCGGCATCCCTGCAGCCTTCACCCCGCCAGCGGGTGTGGCTGGCAGCCCCGTCCTCCCCCAGTTGCAGCGGGGACAGTGCCGCCTGGTGGTCAGGAACGCCGAGCCAGACCCATCTGCACAACTCTTCTCAAGCCACTTTCCCTCCCCCCTCGCCTCAGTTTCCTTGGCTGTAAAACGGGACAGTGATAGATTCCGCCACGTGCACAGCTGGGTGGCACCGCGCCCAGGGCCCAGCTCTCGGAGGTTGCAGGCACACAGGGTGCTATCCGAGGTGGAACAAGCCCCATGGGGCCGGGCCTTGAGTCTGCAGGACCACGGCTCCCCCGCCTCACGCCCGAGCTTGCAGGTGACAACCCAGAGGCCACGCGCAGGGCCCAAGCCCACAGCCGCCAGTCACCACCCACTCCTCGCCAGCCTCTCCCTCTGCCCGGAGGAGGCCGCCTCCACAGACCGCACCTCAGGCGGCTCCCGGCAGCAGAGCCGCCCGCCTCCTGCCCACCCAAGACGGGATTCACACCAAACTCCCACCTGAGTGCAGGAGTGCCAGCCCGACAGCCTCGGTGCGGTCAGCCTCTGCCCCGTGGACCACATCGAGGAGCCACATCCATCCCCTCTGGGGCCCTGCAGGAGGCTGGCCGGCTCTGGCCACATGTCCGAGGGGTGGGCACTCCCAGGCTGCCCAGCCCGGACACGCCCCCCACCCGATGCTCCTCCCGGCGGGGCGGCATGGGCCAGGTGGAACCCTGTGTGGACAGCCGGACGGCCGGGCATGCTCAGCCTCCCTGGGGCCCAGGACGTGCTTCCCCACTGCCCTGCGCCCCAGAGACGCCCTCTGGGAGCGGGGGCGGGGGCCCACGACTCACCGTCCAGGTGGCCGACTTGGCGGTGCTGGACTGCTGGAAGGTGACATCGAAGTGGTGGGGGCCGGGGTAGTCGGTGTTGGAGGGGATGACGGGTGCGGGCGACATGGTGTCGAAGGTGGAGCTGGGCTGTGCGTAGGGGGAGTGGGTGGGCACGCTGGCCGCGTGCTCCGGGGTGTAGGGGCTGGCCGAGGCTGCCCGGCCGCTCATCTGGTCCATGGTGCCACTCAGCAGATTGAACTGGGCCTGGCAGGGAGCGGGAGGAGGGGAGGGGGAGACAGGCCCACAGTCAGACTGGAGAGCGGAGCCCGGCCCGGCCCGTCAGGGAGGTGTCCTGTTACAGGAGCCTTAAAGGGCCAGCCGCTCCGTCATCCCAAATATTTCGTCGGTCCCCCCCCAACCCTGACAGGTCACTACTTGTGTGGGGATAAACTGACATATTCACCTCACCCTCCCTCCACCAGCCGCCTGGGTGCCAGGGTTCCGGGGCTCCCAGCGCACACCGGGGGCAGCTGCCTGCGGGGTGGCCCCCAGCGCTGACGTCTTCTCGGGTCAAGCCGGACTGTCCAGGGGCAGCACCTGCCCGGACGTCCTCCCCCCAGGCTCCCCCTTACAGCTCAGGTGGGGAGACTGCAGCCTGCGAGCCCCAGGCAGCAGGAGCCACGGGGCGGGGGCAGAGGGTGCCCCCGCGGGGCAGGGTAGAGGCCGGGCTCTGGTGCCGGGGCTGCCTGAGGCCCTGGGCGCCCTCCAGGGCCAGCCACATCGGCAGCGGGGCCGGGGTGGGGGCTGGGGGCCTCTCTCAGGTGGGCTACTTCCCTCGGCGGCAGGATGGCCCCCCATAGCTGTTTCTCCCCCCACCGAGTCCCGGGTGGTCTCTCCGCACCCTCTGCCCACCCCAGACACCAGCACCAACTCCTCCGCCAGGCCACGCACCGAAGGAACAGGGGCTGCACTATGAGCATGTGTCCCCTGGGTCACCCTCTGTGGGTTCAGGGACCAGGGACAGGCCAGCCCCCACCAAGAGTTTAAGGGGGGCGCCCAGTGAGTGAGGGGCCACTGCCCACGCTGCGGTGCCTCAAATCCAGGGCGGATCAGATCCCACACAGGTGGCCGGCAGGAAGACCCCCCTCTGCTCTGGCTGCCAGCGCTGCCGAGCTCCGTCGTTGCCTGCACGGCTCCTGGGTCTGCGGGGGCCCTCTCTGCGGGCCTGGGGTTTTACCAGTGAGGCAGCCGAGGCCCGCAGTGGCAGTGGCTCACCCGGGACGATGTAGGGGCCCTGGGGGACGACCTGGGAGACCAGCTGTCCACGGGGCAGTGAGCCGGAACCTCAGGGACCCACGGAGACAGTGCAGTGGAGGGCTTTTGTCTGGCGGGCAGAGGGTCCGACCGAGGCAGACTGGGCAGCAAGAGCTGGGACCCCTTTGCCCCGCACCCCCCGTCAGAGAGGGTGGCACTGCCCGCTCCAGACACAAAAACAGAACAGCGCCTCCCCCACCCGGCCTCTTCCAGCCCGGGTTCAGCCGTCTGTGCACCCCAGTCCTTTCCTCTGCCCAAGAGGCACTGGGCTTCGTACACTGAGCCTCCTGCAGCTTGGCACACCCGAGGGCACACATCCCCGTGGGTCCCTGACAAGGGTCCTCAAAGCCCCCACGCCCACTCCTGGCCTGGGGAGGGAGATGTTCGGGAGGGAAAACGCTCCACCAAAGTCTTTCCAGCCGGAAGGAAATTCAGGGGATGACAAAGGCGGAGGGAGGTGACAGGTGATGGGTTCTTACCAAGGCCACTGCCCCGTGCCTCCTGGAGGCCAGGGAGGGTTAGCCTCGGAGGACCCAGCTCTCGGATGGTCAGCTGCCTCCCAGCAGGGATCTCGGTGTCCTAAACCCAGGGACCCGTCCACCAGTGGGGACGGGGGACCTCTGTCTGGCGGACCCCCCACAGCCCTCCTAGCTTCCTGCGTCTTCGCCTGTAATCCAGCGAGTCCCCACGCCCACCAACAGGCAAAGAAAAAAGCACAATGGTGTTTCAATGAAATGTTCTTCCTTCACCATGGAAATGAAATGAGCCACTGACACCTGCTGCAACCTGGGGGCCACGCGGAGGCCATCCAGTGAAAGAAGCATGGCCATCGCTTGTGCGCTGCGCGGTCCCCCGTGTCCCGAGTGGGCAGGTCCTAGACATGGACACAGACCGCTGGTGGCTGCAGGCTGGGCGGGGCTGGGGCTGATGGCTAAGGGGTGCGGGGTTCCCTTTGGGGGTGCTGAAATGTTCCGAAATGGACTGCAGGGATGGGCATGGGGATCCGGGAACAAACTGAAAACCACTGAGTTATGTATGTGAAACAGACAAACTGTAATGTAATCCGTAACTCAGTGAAGCTATTCCGCACGCAGCAGAGGGACGGTCCTCCCTGTGCTGGCCCGGCTGCCGCGACGGGGACCACGTGCCCTTCCCAGAAGGCGTAGGCAGGGCCCTGCCCTCCGCGGCCCCTACCCGGGGGCTTCTGAGCCCTGTAGTTTCTGTCTGCGCAGCTGGACTGCAGGCCCCATGGGGACGGACGCTGGTACTGACCTGCCCTACATTGGAACCGTCCCTGCGACAGCTACTGGCCCCACGGGCACGTTGAACGTGGCCAGTGTGAATGGAGCGGTGCTGGGGACAGCGGGGGCAGCCCCAATTGTAAGGCCTTAGTCCCCCAAAAGAGTGTAAAATACAAACTGTCATTCACCCTTTCATGCTGGTTACGTACTGAAACGGGCGTAGCTTTGGATATGTTAAGTGAGTTATTTCCACCGGTTTCTTTTCCCCCCTTTTTAATGTGGAACACGCCACATTACACAGGAGGCTCTGATTCTGTCTCCACTGGACGGGCTGGACTGGGTTCTCAATCGGCGTCCGGCAGGCCAACGTGGCCGCATAGCTCTACATTGTTGCTATTACGAACACCCTTTTGGAAGGTGGAGTGCGTTTCTCCTGACACGCAGTGTGCCCAGCAAGCGGGCTGGCCGGCAGAGGAAGGGCTGCGTGAATGACGAAGGTGGGTGTGACAGCACAGGACGGCTCCCCAGCACGAGGTGCCCCAGGACCGTGGACCAGATGTACGCTGGCCCCTCCCACATCAACCAGCCTGAGAGCCTGGTGGGCGCTGGGGTGGGGGGCACAGGGATCCCAGCCTGCCCACCACCTCATCCCCGGAATCTCCCTTCCAGGTGACAGCCGATCCCCTGCTGGGCGGGGCCCGGGCCTCCGAGAGCTTCAGGTGACCTTCCTACATCGTGACTTCAGATGCATCCCCGATCGGAGCCAGCTCAGCCGGGGGCTCCGGGCCTGCCCCCACCCCCCGCCCCTACCGCCCTGTTCAGAAGAGACCGGGAGGCAGCCCCACGACAACGCTGTTCAGATTTTAACTTGTCCACATTCTTTCCCCATCTGAGGCGGGTGCCAGGGAATTAGTCACTGAACCTAGAGGCAGATGGGATCACTGCGCCCGGCGGCCCCGAAGCGGGCGGGAGTGGGGTTCCCGGCGGGCGGGCCCTGTGAGATGGGCAGAAACCGCTGTGCCCAGGGGACCGGGACCCGCAGCCCTCTGGCGCCTCTGCACGCTCCTCTGCAGGCCCTCTGCGCGGTGGCCCTCTGCCATGGCAAGCTCAGCGGCAGGTTGTGGTCCTGGTGTCTGGGAGGGGACCAGGTGACAGGACCCTGAGGAGCACTGTTGGCGGGGACGTTGCTCCCTCTGCGGGTCGTGCTTCCCTAGGGAAGCCTCCGCTCGCGCCCTCAGGAGGTGACACAGATTCCTCTCTGGTTTGTCCGTGTGGCTGGGGCTCTGAGCGCGGCGGGGAGCCCACTGATTAGGAAGGGCAACGGTTTTGTGTGGCCCCTGAAAGGCCCTTCCTCCCCTGCCCACAGGAAGCTCCCTGCACTTCCTTCCTAGAAGCTGGGGGCTTTGCTGGGCCAGCCCTGGTGGGGACCAAAGACTGAAGCCGGACCCCGGGCAGGGGCCCAGCAGGGCGGCACAAGACTCCGGGATGAGATGGGGGGTCCTGCAGAGCCAGAGGCCCCGGCAGCTTGGGCGATACCCACTTGGCAGCAGGCAGGAACCCAGGCAAAACCAGGACTTTTTTGGCTTGTTTTGTTTTCTATAAGAACTCCCAAGAGAGTGGGCTAATTAGGACACGCCCGGCCCGCGGCACCCACATGTGCTTACATGTGCGGGCAGGGCTCCTAGGCCCGACCCAAAGAGGCCGTGAGCGGTCGGGGTGAGGGAGCCGGAGGGCGGCCTCCCTCCAGGGCCCAGGCAGAGGGTCTGCAGCAGGCAGCCGGCGGGCAGGGGCCTGGGAGGGGCCGGGCGGGCAGGTCCTTGCCGTGTCCCCCAGAGCAGGACGACGCCACAGACATCCACCGCCAAGACCAGGCAGCCCCTCCGAGCGGTCCCACCTACCTGTTCCACAAACTGTACCTGGTGGCCCCTGCCAGCTGGGAGCGCGACGCTGGGTGGGGACAAAGGGGATCAGGCCTGTCCCCCGCGTGGGCAGCCTGCTTACTATGTTTGTCTGCCAGGCACCCAGGCCTGTGCCCGGGGTCACCGCTTCCCAGCTCAGTCACAGGGTGGCCCACACCTGCTGCCTGTCAGCCAAGGGCACTCACTGCCGTCTCCCTGGAGTGACATGCATGCGTGTGCTCACACACGGGGCAGGACATACACAGGACGGGGCCGCATGCACACGTGAGCTTGCATACCGCCGGCACACATGCAGGATGGGGCTCGAGGAAGGAGGCTGCTGGGTGGGGAGGGTGGGCAGAGGCCAGCCCTGCAGGGGTACCCGGGCGGACCGTCTCCAGGAAGCGAGGGAGCCGGCCTCTACCAAGGACTCCCGTCCCAGGGAAACAAGGATGCTGCCCCAGGAGTAGCGGGGGTCGGGGAGAGGCCCCAGGGTGCCACCCCAACCTTGCAGCCGAGCCCCCATCCTGGGGTCTCCCGAGGGAACGAGAGGCTGCAGAAACACTGTAACCTATGACTTTTCGTCAGGAGGAGTGACTCTTGCCCAGGAGATCCCCCCCTCCATTCCGGGGAGCCCACCTTGCACGCTGCATGCGTCCCGCCTCGTTGTATGAAAGGCCAACTTGATGAGTGCCCCAGATGAGGGAACCAAGGCTGGGCCGGCCACGCAGAAGAGCAGATAGGAGAGCCAGCCGCCATCGCTCACTCAGAGGACGGTCGCTGAGCACCCAGCACAGGGATGGGGAGGGCGGGAGACCCCAGGGCCCCAGGGCAGTCACTTCCCGCCAGCCGTGTTGCATCTAGCACCCTACCGGACACTCCGAAACTTTGGGTTGAAGGAAAGGGACCCCCAAAACTCAAACAGATCCAAAAAGTCATGAGGACCCACCATGCCCACCCCTGCTCTGGACACCTTATAAGTATCCCTTCATGTGTTTATTTAAAATTTGTAAATCATCTCAAAATGATTTGGGGGAATGTAGGCGGAAAACTAATTCTGGTTCAACACCTGTGCCCCAATTCCCCCCTGAGAGCCCACTTCCCGGCGTCCACAGCGGCTGCCCGCAGCCCCCCAAATATCCAGACAGCGAAAGTGAAGACGGGCTCGCAGCACGCCGTCGGTGACAAAACGCACGCCTGCTCAGGGGCCACGCGCGGTGCCCTCGGAGTGGAACCTATTTTTCTAGTGGGCCCAAGCAGGCCAAGCTGCCGGCAAAGGGCAAAGCCCTTCTGGGGTCACACCTCCCAGGGGACCCTCTCAGGGCCTTCGGTTGGGGGCCGTGTGTGATGGTCACAGAAACACCAGTCAATGAAAGTTAACATGAGTCTGGTTGTGTCCTCAGAGGCTCGGTTTCAGGCCGACTCAGCCAGTGGAGAGGCCTGAGGCGGAGAGAGCGGGAGCAGCCAGGGGACACGGGGCACAAACACTGGCACGTCCCTGCCTCGGGGACACAGACGTTGGAGAGCAGAAGTCCTGCCCCTTTGGGTGGGGAGCCCCCATTTCCTGCCTCCCGTGGGCACTACTGTTCCGTACCCCAGGACCCTGGCTCGTGCTGGTCCTTCCCCGCCTCCTCCAAGAAGCCTCCAGGGTCCCTCCACCTGTCCCCGTGTCCCTGGGCTGCCGTTCCCGCCGCTCTGGGTGGAGCAGTGACTACTGTCACACAGACCCCGTGGGCTCATGCCCGTGCCCGGGGCTTCTGTGAGGGTCCAGTAGTTCATCCACCCCAGAGCTGAGCATGGCGCGAGCACACGCCCGCAGGGCCCGTCTGCCATGCTTGCCGCCCGCTCCCTCTCCCCAACTGGCCCGGGGGGCGCAGGCCCTGTGGCCACGGCTGGGAGCTACATCCCGGACCGGCGGTCGGCCGAGGAAACACGTGGAAACACGTGGGCGCCGGTCCTTCTTTTGTGTTTTCACTGTTCCCCCACATCGGGTCAGAGGCCGCTGCCACACTCCCGGACCCCTCCGAGCAGGTGTCGGGGGCTTCGACTCCACGAGGGCCTTGACCCCGGGGCACATCGGCCTGCTTGGGCCCACGAGCCCTCGGCAGGGCTGCTTGAGTTCAGCAGAGAGAGTACCGGTTGGTCGCGGCATGTGTCCCCTCCCTGCGCTCCCAGGAAGGGCCGAAAAGGCCTCAGTCAGGAACAGATGTGAGAAGCCAACTCAAGCCATCACCAGGGGGCCTGTCCCATGGCCAGGGCAGGTGGCGGGCAACCGGCATGACCAGGGACCCAGGACCAGGCACGGGGCTCTGGAAGCCCCTCCTGGCGGGGAGGGGAGAAGCGCCCCGGGGCGAGGAGAGGGAAAGCGTCTGCAGCCCGGAGCCAGGCTCCACCCGCACGCGAATCTCTGGGGTCAGAGGCGCAGGGCTTCTGGAGAGCGGGCCTCTGGGCCTCTTCACCGGTGTTCTGTGACCCAGCAGGACACAGCCTCGGGGGCTGCAGCCAGCTCCTCCCGCGCTGTGACCTGCAGGGGACCCCCAGGAGGCCCCCAGGGCCCAGCGCTCCACCGTGTCAGAGATCCCGACAAAGCCGCAAAGCAGACTGAGGGCATCCGTCTGCAGCTCAGGCAGAATCCGCCCTGCCCTGCCCCGCCCCACGACCCACCAGCTGCCACGGGTTCCTCCCCGCTTCCCTCCCTCCTGACCCCGTCGGGCCCTGGCTCCAGGGCCCGCAACCCTGCCTGCCCTGTCCCCTGCTCCACCAGCTTGCAGCACCCACGTGCCTCTAGTGCTGCCTGGGGACCTGGCCAGCGCGACCCCATCACAGCCGCGGGGGACAGCCTCTGGGCAGCCTCCTCCGCTCCCGTCCGAGGCCATCCTTGTGCCCCTTGCAGTCGAGCGGCCGCCGCGGGCCCAGCTGAGGCCTCTGCTGGCTCTGTTCTCGACATGCCCATTGCCGCCCCGGCCTCGCCACCCGGACCCGACCCCTTCTCGCTCCCTCCGCTGGACTCTACCCCCAGCCTCCACCCAGGCCCTGCTCAAGCCAGGAGCCTCCTCCAGCAGCCGGGACCAGCGGGCCCTCTGGGTTGGACCTGAGCCCACACCACAAGGCACGGGCCAGGAGGCGGGCGTCCGAGCCCCCACTTCACCGCGCCCCTCTCTGTGGAAATGGGCAAACAGCGTCGGTCATGGCTTCCTCATGGGACCAGCGTGTGGATCCGAATGGGGGGGTGCGAAGGGCAAGGGCCTCTGGGTGACGGGCACGGGAGGGGCTCCCGAAGCCGGGATGCCCCCCCACAGACCTCCCCTACCTCCCACTAGGTGCTCAGGTTGGGGCTCCGGGGGTGAGGCCTCATCCCAGCGACCCCACTCCCGGCATGCACCCCAAGTGTTCACCCCCCCCCCCACTCCGCTGCTGGGGCAGGACCTCTGAGGGGGCAGACACACGCCTGTCTTATTGCCCTGTCAGCCACTGCGCACTGCAGGGCGGACGCCAGGGGTCTGATCTCGAGGGGTTGGCCCAGAGCCTCTTGGGGAGGGTCAGCCAGGGCCTCCCTTGGGTGTCTGCGTGGACTCCCCTGCCCCCCATGCTCCCAGGAGAATGCCAAGACCAGACATTTTCAAAATAGAGAGTGAAACTTCAAACTCCCTGATCCTCTCCCGCAGGCATGTCTGGACTTGGGTTCGACCTCACCCAGAGGTAAGTGACTGACATGCCGTCTGGCTTCGGCTCGGAGATAACCCGTCCCACTCGGAGCAAGACCTCCATCCCGCTGGTATTTCCCACAGCATCTCCGAGTCTGTGATTAAACGGATGGAAATGCCAACAAGATTCAACATGTGCCGGGGGAAAGGCTCCCTCTCCGCCGGAAAGTATGCGCACACGCTCTCTCCCCTCACCCGGGGCTGAGGCAGGCCTCGCCCAAGCCCATGCCAGGGCCATGTGGAACTTTCCACACCTTGCCCGGGAGAAACGTGCCCCCAGAAGCCCCGGGCCCCCCCGGCCGTGCGTCTGCAGAACCCGAGCGGCAGAGACGCAGCCGCTCTGCCCGCCTGCGCCTGCAGGTGGCGCTGCTGAGACGTGAGGACCCAGAGCACCTAGAGTCCGCGGGGAGCCTCCTGGGGGTGCCCGTGAGCAGGCGTGGCCCCCGGGATGCACAGATGTTATTTAACGACCAGAACATGGGCCCTGGCCAGGCCCCGTCTCTCAGGGTGCAGAGGAACGAAGACAGGCGCTCTGAGACGCGCCGTGGGAGAGGGCCCAGCTGACGGTACCCAGCGCATCCCACCCCTCATGAGCACTGCTCACGCGCAGTCCGTCTTCCCACCCCTGCCTGCAGCCCAGAGCCTGACCCAGGAGTTGCCCTGACATCCTTCATCCGTCCACCCCTCTGTCCATCAGCCTGTCCATCCTGCAGGTGCAAATCAGAACACTGAGGTGCCCAGTGGTCTGGGTGGCACGTTGCTCAGTGGGGGACAGTGAGAGTGAGCAGCTGGAGGGAGACCGTGGGCGGTGACCAGTGGATGAAGGGCACGGGGAGGGTGAGGTGGGAGTCACAGGGGACCACTGCCGATGGCCCTCTGCGAAGGGGGCCATGAAGCCAGGACCTGAAGAGCAGCTCGGAGAGCCGGGGTGTGAGCCCTGTAGGCAGAAGCAGCACGGGCAGGAGCCGGAGAGGTGGCCCTGTCCCTGGTGAGTGCCAAGTCCCTGCTTAGCTCATTTTCTGGGCTCTGGGGTGGACAGACAGGCCGCCCCCAGCCCCTGCCCCCTATCAGGGCACGCAGACACAGCCCACGCCCTCCCATGTATCTCTCCAAGGTGACAAACCAGCAATCGTTGGGGGCAGGGGCGGGGTCTTCAAGTCAGGTTGAAGACAAAGGCAGTGGGCTCTCCTGATGACAGCGGAGACCCATCCACGGTGAAAGGTGCCACTGTGGGTGCTGGGTGGGGCCTTGGGAAGGTTCCGGGCTGGAGACCAGGCTGGAGGGCCTGTGGCCAGGGGGAGGGCTGAGGGGCAGGGTGAAGTGCAGGACCCTGGCAAGAGGGTCAACCGATCCCGGCTGGAGCACGCCTGCGCAGGAGGCATGGCTCGGGCAAGGACCCCTGGGGCTGGCTGCAGAGTCCAGGGCAGCACGGGAGGCTGCGGTCTGGCAGGACCACGTGGGGACCTGGCACTCTCAGAGGGCATGCCGACGGGTTCCTCGTGAACTGGACGGTGGGTGTTCAGGAAGGGGGGTGTCAAGAACAGTGCCGGGGTTTGGCTGACAGAAGGAAGAATGGATTGTCCCCGAGCTGAGGGGGGACGTGTCACGGGGTGAGGGTCAGGGTGGAGGGAGCTCAGCTTGGGCTGGTAGGTGGAGGTCCCGGCAGACCTCCAGGTGGGGTGGCAGGACAGGTGGCCAGGCTGGAATTTTGGGGACAGACACAGCGCCTGCCCGAGGAGGCGCGTCAGGCACAGCAAGCAGACCCTCCATTCTCCGACCCCCCTCAATCGGCTCGGGTCCTCCCTTCTGGAGCAACCGATCCCTCCCAGGCCCCCCAAAGCCCCATGCCCCTGTGGCATAAGGTTGGGAAGTGGATGCCTTGGAGCTGTGCCCCACTTCTCAGCCCAGCGCCCCCTCGGTCACCCCCAGCTCAGTTCCATCCAATCCTGCAGGGTCCCAAGAGGCCCCATCCCTTTTCCGTCCTCGCCGTGTCCCACCTCTCAGCGGCGACCTCCCAGCCAGCCCCTCCCCGTCCCCAGCATCCTCCCCAGGGAGCCCTGCCTGCCCCTCATGTCTCCTTTGTGGCGCCTCTTCCTTTACTTGGGGAGCCCCAGGCCGGACCCAGGCCTGCTACTCTCCTCTCTGGTCTCGCTCCCTCCCGGCCGCCCCCGCCCAGCCCTGGTAGGAAACGCCACTCAGGCTGCGACTCCCCACCGGTCACCTCCGTGCAGCCCTCCTCCCTGACAGACACCTGCTGCCCCGCCAACATGGCCCCGACGCCTCCCCCGCCCTGTAAGGCTCAAGACAAGAAACCTCGACGTTTTGGAGATTCCTCTCCGCCCTCAACCTGAATGTCACCTCCAAACTCCCTCCTTCCTCTGACCGCAGCCCACCCCCTGCCCCCGGCCCCGCGGTCTGGTCCGTTTTGCTGTGCGTCAGCAGCTCCAAACATCCCCTCCCTCCCTCCGTCCCTCCTCCTCTTCCTCCCTGCCTGCTCTTCATCACCCCTGTGACAGCCAGCCCTGAACGCTTGCTTTTCAAATCCCCGAACACCTCCCTGCAGCTGCCTGTGTGAATAAATGTTGACTCTCTTCACCCAGTCACTTAGGTCAAAACCTCAGTCACCCTCGCCGTCAGGAAATGAGCTGAGGTCCCTGGGGCTCAAGCCACATCGGGCCCCAGGTGCCACGTGCAGGCCACTGTCCCTTCCTTACCCTCACACCCAGCCCCTCGGCAAGTCCCATCTAGAAGGGACAGCTCTCAGCGCCTGGGCTCCCTCCTGGTCCCAGGCCCGGCAGCACCCCCTCCTCGCAGCTCCCAGCCTCCGCCCTGCCCCCGCGTGGCCAGCTCTCCACACTGCAGCAGAGGGCTCCTCTAGAACCGTGTGGGACCCCGGTGCCCCTCCCTCTGCACGCCCTGTGTGAAGCGAGCGCTTGGTAAATATCTCCTGGCTTTCCCTCCGGGTCCTCCTGCCGAGGCCGTCTGGACACAGAGCGTGGCCCGCTCGGCACCGCCCAGGGGGCAAAGCGCTGTGCAGTCCCTGCCTGGTCCCTCAAGCGGCCCGGTGCGAGGGGACGGGGCGGGGGCGGGGGAGCTGGTCGGTGCTCTGGAAGCACCTCGCAGTCCCAGGCTTCCTTCCCGCCGGCTGGCCCCGCTGGCTCCCGGTGACAACAAAGGTGATGGGAAAATGTCACAACAAAGGTGATGGGAAAATGTCTCAAGTCGAAACTATGTCTTTACGCGGGGCTTAAGTTGTTCGGGGCCAAATGCCACTTCCCCTCTGGGACAGGTGCATGCTGTGGGAAGGGCTGCCCCCCATTTGGGACAGAAGCAGGAGAGGAAGGCACCTGCGTCAATCAGTCTGGCCCAGCCCAGACCCCGCCCTGCCCCCCACTCAGCGCTCCACGGACACTGGCAGGGGGACTGAACGAACACAGCGACCCCCCCTCTACAGGGCAGCCTCATGATGGCACGGGGGCCACTGCTGGTCCCCAACGCAGGCAGCGGTGGCAGGGGCACTCCAGCAGCTATCTGCTGCCCGCGGCTCCTGCAGGAGGCAGTGCTCCAAGGCGCAGAGCCCCGGCCCCGCGAGGCACCACGCAGTGGCCTTGGGCGGCCTGGCCTGGCTTGCACCACAACGCCCACTTCACTGGGGGAAAAGGCTACCCTAGAGTCTCCCGTGTCCCCAGGGCCTTGGCACCAACAGCCCCCGCTCTATCCGCCTCCTCGGTGGGGAAGCTGGCCCGTGCAGAGCTGACCCCCGCCCTCCACCTGCTCGATTAGTAGCCAGGTGCCCGCCTAGCCCCAGGGACCTGGCAAGTCTGGAAACGAGCTCAGGTCCCCACAGCTCAAGCCACATTGTGCCCCAGGGGTCATGTGCAAGCTGCAGTCCCCTCCTGTCCCTTTGTCAGGCCGGCTGTCCCTCCATGAGTCCAGCTTGCTCCGGTCCTTGACTCAGAGCTTGGACCCCCGCCTCACCAGCCCTCGGCCGGCGGGAAGCCCTCCTGCCTCTGCAGGTAAATGAACAAATTCCCCGGGGAGGACGCTGTTGGCCCGGGGAACAGGCATGGCAGCCTCTAGCCCAAGCCCTGGGGGAAAGATGACCTCCAGGGCTCCAGGGGACGCTGGGCTCCAGGCAACTCGCAGGACAGCTCTCAGACCCTAAGCCTGGGACGGTGCCGCCACCCCAAGGAAAGGACGGTTGGAAACCCTACGCCAAGAGGCAGCTGCCCAGCCCTGACAAGACCCCGCCTCTCCCTGGAGGCTGGTCCTGCGCAGCCCATGGGTACTGGTCCCCAGGGCACCCCAGGGTGGGTGGGCATCCTCCTCCACGCCCAGGACCTGCCCAGCCCCTCAGTGCCCTCCTCCGGCCTCCGCTCACCCTGGAGGGCAGCGCCCCACCCCACAGCAGGTGGCCGACTGGAGAGCAGACAGGACAACGCCCCTGTGAGCCCTCCACCGCGGTGAAAACCCCACCAGTCCCCCGAGATGGACGGAGACGGGGTCTCCACACAGATCCGCGGGGCGCACGCGGCATGCCTACCGTGACCAGCCGCTGCTGCATGGAGTCACCGACGTATAGCATGGTGGGTGCGAGGGGGTCTGCACACCCCAGGGAGCTGGTGCGCGGCTGGACGAGGCATGGGTCTGGGTGGCCCGGGGGCCAGGGGCAGGGTGGCGGCCGCCCAGCAGGCTGGGCCTGGCACAGAGACTCCGAGGCTAGGGGGGCAGGAGCCCCGGGTGCGGGGCATGTGGGCAGCCCGTGGGCATCGTCCCTCTCTCCAGCTCCCTGAGTTCTGTCAACTCGCTGCATCTAACAACAAAACAGCGCCCACCCCTTACTCCTCATGACTATTCATCAAGGCCCAGGCAGGCCTCGGCTTGCCCACTGGTGCGCTGGACCGCACCAAGGAGGCTGCCCGGGAGGGGGCGCGGGCCAGGCCAGCGGCCGGCTCCATAATGAAGCCACACCCGCTCCCTCTGAGACACCGCCCACCGGAGGCCCCGGGGGCCACAGGCCTCCACCCCGAGCACAGTGGGGCCAGCCCAGGCCCCTGAGACCTCGGTAGGCAAGGCTGGGCCATCCCAAAAGGAAGACATGGTGCGGCGGCCCTGGCGTCCTGGGCGGAGCCATCTCCCACCTACCCAGGGAAGATGGTGGTCTGCTGGGGCCACCCTTCAGGGCTGAACGGAGAGGCGAGGCACTCGGGGAGACTGTGCGCCCCTCCGGGGGCTCCAAGGGAGCCCGGCGAAGGCATGAGCGGCCCAGCGTGGCCCGGGCAGCAGGCTGAGCGAGAGAACCCGGAGCCTGTGCGCCCCAGGCAGCCGGCCGGCTGCCGCCGGTCTCGTCCCTGCTGCTTTCGGGACCTGAAATAGTGGGAGGTGGTGCAACAGGAGGACCCCTGGGGCCCTGCCCATGGCAGTGAGCCAACCGTGTGACCCTCGGTGCAGACGGGGGGTCCCACAACGTCAGCCTGCCTAGTGGGGTCTTCAAGGCAGTCACTGCCACACCCTTCCTGGGGAGTCTCTATTTCCATGGTAATGAACCACCTCTGGCACAGGGCTGCCTTTGGCGCGGGGACTAGGACCCTTGCTGGGGTGCGGCTGGGCATGCGTCAGGCCCCACGGCAGGCAGAGAAGTGGACAGCCGACCCCGGCTCTCCAAGCCGCAGAGCACGGCCGCTTCTGCCCTCCCCACAACAGCTGCAAAAACTGCGAGCTGCTGGAAAGGCAGACCAAGAGCCTGTCCTCGGGCCTGTCCTCGCCAAATCCCTGGTCACCTGCGGTGTCCCAAGGAGCTGGCAGAGGTCGGGCTCAGGCGGAGCTCCTCTGGCTGACGGGAGAGAGGGCCAAGCAAGGCCAAGTCCCCCAGGCACTGTCCCCCTGCCCCAGTCACCACTGTGACTCCATGTGGCCCTGGCTGTTAGCTCATAACGCACAGGTCTCTGCCACGAGACAGTCAAGCAAAAGAGAGGTTTGTGGGGTAGACATGTGTTTGAGAAGGGGTTTGCCACGGGCCCAGGTGGGCAGGTGGGGACTCCCGGGTGCTTAAACGGGAAGGCCCAGGGCGGGGAGCCCCTTGCGCTGCCCGGGGAGGACCTGTCCTTCCCTGAAGGACAGACAGGCTGGGGGGAGACACAGGGCCAGGCCGGAGAGGAGGGGGAGGGCGCTGGGTTGAGCCCCTACCCCCGCAGGGCATTGTGCAACTTGGGACAAGCTCCCAGACCCCTCGGAGCTGGTGTCGCTGCCTGCCGGGGAACATATGACTAGAAAAGAGCCCCAGCCCAGGCGCCGCACACAAGGGCCCGCTCGGAGGGCGGGCAAAGCCCCGCCTCTGGCCCCTGCGGGCGTCATAGGGGCAGAAGGGGGAGACCTAAGGATGAAGAATTTGAGGGGAAAGATGTCAGGAATGGGCACAGGTGGCACGGGGAGACCCAGGTGAGGGGTCAGTTCCAAGGTGGCCTCCAAGATTCTGCCGGGCTACTTTCCATGTGCCACCCCACCCCCGCCACCGGGAGGCTGTGAAGGGGATGTCGGCGCCTGTGATTCGGTCACAAAGCAGTGGACTCGGTGGGCCGGATCTAATCAGGTGCTCCCCTCAAAGGGGCCAGGTGTCGCCCCCTGCTGGCCTTGAGGGACGAATGGCCAGGTTGCGAAGGGCCCTCACAGCCGGGGATGGTGGGCGACCTCTAAGAGCGATGAATGGTGGCCCCGGCTCCGCAGCCGGCCAGAAAGCAGCGACCCCCTTTCCACAGCTGCCAGGACCTGAACTCTCCAACCGCCAGCCTGACAGAGGTCTGCCACGCTTGGAGGGGACTGCAGTCCTCCCGGCTGGCACTTCGATGGGACCCAGTACAGGGTTTCTGGCGCACGAGACTGTGAGATAACCGATGGGCACTGGTTTAGTGTGGCGAGTTGTTACGCGGCAATAGCTGACTCGTACGCCAGGACGGTGCGGAGTCAGGCGAAGAGCCCGGGTGGAGGAAGCCCGGGACTCCACGGGGCGGCCTGGGCCTCTGCCTGCGCTCCGGGGCGCCGGCCTGCTGGGGCCAGGGGACGAGGCTGGGCCCCAGGAGGCTCTTGGCCACATGAGTGCCCTGGACCAGCGGCTGCCCGGCAGGAGGTGGTGTCAGGTCAGAAAGGCCTCCTCCTTCCAGCCCTGGTGAGATCAGGGGGGCTGCACCCACCCGCACAGCAGAGGGCACAGCACTGGGTCACTGGGGCCTGAACACCGGCACCGTCCCCACAGTGAGCCTGGGCAAGGCTGGGATCCCAAGGTCACCGAGCACACGTGTCCAGCTGCACCCGGGCAGTGCTCAGGGCAGCGCTCAGGGCAGCACCTGCCTCCCGTGCCTTTCTCCCAAGTCCTGGCACCCCGGGGACTGCGACGGGGGAGCCGGGGCCTCTGGTCTCGGGGACTGGCCTCCTCCCAGCTGCGTCCTTCCGCTGGCCTCCCACTTAGCCCTCAGCACCTACGGTTCCATTCCTTGGGGATTCCACCGCATGCCAGCTCCCCAGCACCCACAGTGACTGCTCGGCCACAGGCAGGAGGTGGCTCTGTGACAGGGAGGCTGGCCAGGGCTCTGCCCTATGAGCCCTAGAGACCCTTTCCTTTCCACAAAAGCCTCTTGAAGAAAGGGCTAATTGATGGGGGGGCGGGCAGGCTGGGGGTCCTGGATTGGACGTAGAGAGCGGAGCCCACACCGGACCCCAGCTCCACCCCCACCCTTCCTCAGGTCGCAGGCCCTCCTTGAACAGGGAGTCCTTTCCCTTCCTCGGCCCACCTGTCCCTGCCTGGGGGCCCGGCCCAGAAATGCCCCCCCCCAGCCAGGGAGGCTGCCTTGAATGACCGCCGGCGTCTCTGAGCCCCTAAACGGCTGTCCTGCGTGGCAGCAGTTTGTGGTTGGCACCTGAGGAAGGGTGGTGGGCGGCCCCTGCTGGCTGCAGCCCCGCCCCCACAGCGGTCCCCCTGCCCACAACAGCTGTGGCCAGAGAAAGGCGCCAGGAGAGGCGGGAAGGGGCCTAGGGAGGGAGGGGGCTCTGGAGGAGTGGAGGGCGGGGAGCCCCGAGTGTCCATCCCTGTCCCCGCAGGGAGACTGGGGTGGAGCCTTGCCCAGTACCTGCGGCTCCGGTGTGGCGGGGGTGGAGACCCAAGGCCCCCAGACCAGGGAAGGCACTGCCCCAGAGGACCGATGTCCCCGACCCCAGGACTGTGCCTGCCTAAACCCTGCCTGACCCAGGCCGCTGGACGTGCCGGGCGGAGACCCTGGGGCGAAGCAGCCAGGTGCTGGGGCGCTGCCACCAGCTGTCCACATGGGGCAAGCCCCTGAGCTGGCGTGGGGGGCCACATGGAGGCGAGGGCGGCAAGCGCACAGTGTTCCCACGAGGGGCCACGTAGGGCACAGGGTTCGGCGTGGGGGCGGCCAGCGTGGTCCCCACCCCCACCGCCGTGACCGAGCTCTGCACACAGGTGGTGCGGGGCTACCTACCAGATTTGCCCCTTGCTGTTCACAGAGGCGGGAAGTCCCCCTTTCTTGACCCGAGGGCTGGTGAGAGGCAAGTCCTCCCCTGGCCCCCACCCTGGGGGCGGAGGACGCAGACACCCCTGCTGGCTCTCATCACCCCCACCCCTCTGCCCTCCAGGCGGCCGGGTGGGAGCAGCTTCCAGAACTCTGGAGAAGGACCTCCTGGGAGGCTGCACGCAGGGGTCCCAGGAGGCGCTTGGGACCCCCTGGCAGATCCTGCCCTGTAGCCTGTCCCATAGAGGGGACGCAGTGCGAGTGCCCGACAGTTCGCTTTTTTGATTGTAATGTGAGTGCCTGACCTTAAACCTGTGATCACCGTGAGCCCATTGCCAAGACCTCCACCCCCAGTAAACACACCGCCGGCGACACAAGTTCGCAGCCAGGCCCCCCTCCCATGGGGTCCCCTATCCCAGAACCCTGGGCCGTGGAGATGACTGACTGCTTGAGTCATCTTTTCCCTCCAGCTCTTACGTGTCAGATAAACCAGTACTGACCTAACCGTAGCCTCCAGACCCCGGCAGCAACAACCCTGTTCTTCGAATTCGTTGATGTTCTTTTGTGGCATCAAAATCAACCCCCAAGGGTGGGTCCGGCCGCAACATGGGCTCCGACAGGGGCAAGATCTGTGGCGTGTCTCCGCAGCTGACAGCACTGCTGCCAACGGGCTGAGAGCAGCCCGAACACCGGGGATGCCGGCGTCTGGGAAGGGGCAGGAGGGTGAGGACCCGTGGCCCCTGGGAAGCAGTTGGCAGCACAGAGAATGTCCCCAAGGGAGAGGACGCCACTCCCCCCCCCCAACCCTGCTCTAGGACAATGCCACAGCCCCTTGCCCAGCATCAGCCTTGGGTTCCTTGCCCGTGAAGTGGGAATGTAGCAGGGCACTCCACCCAGACAAGCTCTTCCCACCACGGTGCCCCCTGAGCACAGGCACGAGGCTGGGCCAGGAGGTCAGAACCCTCGGGTCTAGTCTGAGGGTCCTCACAGGACCGGACGTCACAGGGGCTTGCTGGCCACCAGAGCCCCGGCGGCTGCCCTCTGCTGGTCCCATGGGGGCTGGCGGGTCCTGTGCCAGCCCAGCATTGAGACAGAGGCAGAGGGAGGACACAGCGACCCTCTCGCCTCCTCCCCCAGCCCTGCTTCACCCTGGCTTGTCTACGTGACTGGAGCCCCCACGGCCCCCATGATTCACCCAAGGTGCCTCAGAAGGGTGTGTGCTGTGGGGAGGTGCTCCAACTTCTGGAAGGAGGGCTTCTGGGAGGGGGACCAAGCCCAGTGCCCTCCTGACCATTCCACGCTGACCTGTTCCAGGGGACCCAGGCCCACCAGAGACACAGAGACACTCAGAGATGGGCACGTGACCAAGTTCAGACCAATGAGGGGCAGCGTGCCAGATGGCAGGCCCCGAGGGGTCCTCCGCTCCCGGGAGGGGGTGCTGGTGGACTCTGTACCCCTCGCTGCAGGAGGAGGCTGCCTTACAGCAGAGCCACCGTGGAGAAGGCAGGGCAGAGGCGGCAGCTGCTCGAACACCTGGATCCAGCCATGCCTGAATCCATCCCTACCCCTGGACTGACAGTGCCTGCGCCAATACATGTTCTGTTTTGCAACTGAAATGTGCCGACAAACCCACAGAGGAAACTGTACGCCGAAACCTTGCTCCCTGGTCCCACAGGCGTCTGGGATGGGACAGGCCACATTTACTGCCCCCACCCCGGGTCCTCCCCAGAGGCACCCCACTCACCATGACAGACGAGGTGGCCACACCCTGCAGGTGGAAGACATCCATGCTGGCCTCCGCGCTGCCCGCCTCCTCATTACTCCCCTGGCCCAACTGGGGAAGGTCAAAGTAGGTGCTGTCGGGCTCCCTGGAGAGGGGACCGAGCCGTCAGCCCCAGCCTGCCTGGCCCAGAGCTCGGGACCTGCCCCAGTCCGCTGTGGGGGCCTCTCTCTCCTGTCCCCAGGGGGCCCTCCGTCTGTGTCCCTGGCAGCCTCGGCTCGCCCACCCCCCGCCTCCTCCCCTCCTGTGCCCGCCTCTCCAGGGCTGGGGTGGCCCCGTGTCCCCAGGAGAAGGCCCAGCGCAGCAGCCGCCCCGCCTGCCCCTCTGGCCCGGCCCTGCCCCGAGCTAGCCCGAGGCTGGCCTGAGGGCGACTCCAAGGAGACACTCACAGAGAGCTCCAGAGGTTCTCGAACGTGGCTCCCTCATCGGTGGCGGTGGACTGGGACATCTTCCCCACACCTGGCCTTGAGAGTAGCTGGCTCTGGGAGGAGAAGGGGGACAGTGAGCGCTTTGGGACGACGCTCTGTGTGCTCCTCTCCCAGCATGCTCAGGAGCGGGCAGACAGGGCCACCGGTGACACTCGAGGACACTACGCCAGCCCTGCACTCACCCCCCCTTCCGGCCCCCCTCCCGTTTCAGGCAAGTGGGCGGGAGCTCGGCCTTGCAAACAGGCCTAGTTCAAACGCAGCCGGTGGCACCCTGGGCGGCGGGGGCTTCTCCGAGTGCCGCCTACAAGGTGGGGGTGAAAACAGCACCCCCGCGCGGGGCTGCCATGGGCCCCTCGCCAGGCCAGGGCCTGGCCATCCTGAGCCATGTGGCCTTTACCACTGTGACCTTGCCTCCAGGTTTAGCCCAGGTCTTAAGACAGGCTTGCGGGCTCCCGATGCCCCAGGATGCGGGGGCCACTCCGATCGAGGGTGCACAGCCGGGCTCCTGCATGTGCAGGTGCCCAGGGGGCAGGAGCCCGGCCCTGGGTTTGAGTCTCCCTGTTCCCCGTTGCAGACAGCCTTCCCCACGTGATGGGGGTCCACACTGCGACCCGGACACGAGAGCAGGGCCAGCCCCACCAGGAAGCCCACCAAGGCAAAGAGCCCCACGGGGCTCCCAAGACCCAGCCCTGCTAGCCTTCGTCACCACTAGGACCTCTCCTGGGATCTTCCATGCCCAAGTCCCACCTCGAAGCAGCCTCTGCCACCCAGGGACCAGGCTGGGCTCAGCTGGGGCCCCTTGCCCGACAGCGGGGGGCGGGGGAGGGCAGGAAACCACCTCCCCCACCCAGGCCGAGGTGACGTCTCCGGGTCCCTGGCGCACGGCCGTGGGAGTCGGTCCAGCCACAGCCTGGCGGTGCCCGAGCAGGCAGGCCCGGACCTGCCCACGGTCGTCGGAAGAGGGAGAGAGCCCCGCAACCTGTCATTTGGTCCCCATGAAGCCAGGCGCTGACGGAGACCTACGGCTTGTCCCCAGGGCTGCCACGTGCTGGGCGGCCAGTCCCTGGAGTGGTGGCATGAGCCCTGAGGGCCACCACAGGGACCAGGCAGGCCCAGGAGGAGGCAGGCCCAAGGACTAAGGCGTGGCTAGGCGAGGAGGCCCTGGACAAGCAGCTCAGACAGGGCTGGCCACAAGCCAGCTCTCCCGCAGGCTCAGAGAAGTTGAACGGCCTGCTGAGGCCACACAGCCCAGCTCCACGTACAGAAATGGCCAAGTGGTTTGCTCAGAGTGGAAATTAACTTAGTCGCGTCTGGCCCCCAAGCCAATAACCCTATAGCAGGCCACCCACAGAGGCTTCCCCGAGGGGCTGGCCAGAGCCCACGGACACACCTGTGCTGGGCGGCCACTCCTGTGCCGCTCTGAGCCATCCAAAGCCCAGGGGAGCTGAGTGTGGGGTGGGGAGCGGGCCATAGGGCCGTCCAGAGTGGAGTGGACTGGGGGACAGTGAAGAGGCTGCCGAGCCGAGGCCGGGCAAGCCCGCCTCACCCGCTGCCCCGGCCGGCCACCCCGGGGGAGCAGCGGTCAGTCAGGACAGCCCCTCGGCGTGGGCAGGGGTACTGGCCTGGGCCACGCAGCCCACTCCCTGCGTTTTGCCAACGGGCCATCCAAACCCGGAGATGGCAAACAACTTGACTAACGTTACCCCGCAAGTGGGCGGTGACACCCCATCTCCCATCCTTATAACACTCTGACCAGGAAGAGCTGCGACATGCGCCAACCCGGGGACAGAACAAACCATGGCAGGTGCACACGAGGGGATGTCCCTCGGCCGTGAAGAGGAACGCGGCGCCGGTACGCGCTGCCACGTCGATGGACCTCAAAGTCACGTCGATGGACCTCAAAGTCACGTCGCTCAGTGAGAGAAGCCACACACCCAGGACCATGTGTCCTGTGCCTCCCTCAATCAGAAGTGTCCCTAACGGGCACAGCCGCAGAGACAAGAGGTGGGCTGGTGACGGCGAGGGGTGGGGGACAGGGAGGAGGAGTGGCTGCTCGTAGGCGTGGGGTCTCCTTTGGGGTGGTGAGAATGTTCTGGAACTGGACAGAGGTGGTGGTTGCACAACATCGTGAATGTGCTAAATGTCACGGAATTGGTCACCCGAGAAGGGCTGATTTTATGCGATGTGACGTACACCTCAATAAAAACATTTTTTTAATTAAAAAAATAAAAGAGTCCGGGGTAGCACGGGGGGCTCGGGGGCTGCAAAGCCCGTGTCCCTGGGGCGCTTACTCGGCCGGCTTTTAAAAGTGCCAGCCCGTGCCTTCCCGGCCCTGACCAAACTGTCAGCAACCTCTGCCACCAGCCCCGGGGATGTCTCCGCAGGCCTCGGGCCTGGGGCCCTCTCCCTCTCCCGCACTCCAGCCCCCGCTCTGCCCACCGAAGCACCAGGCGTGAGAAGGGGAAGGCCTGACCGCACACCGAGCGCGTCCCTCTTCCACGCTCCCTGGCCTCCCCGCAGCTGCCAGCTCGGAGCTGGGGCACAGCTACGGGCTCCGCCGGCCGGGGAAGTAGGGAGGGCAGGCGGGGCAAGTGCCCAGGGCAGGGGCCGACGTGACCCCGACCAGGTCTCCGGGGCTCTGGTGAGGGTGGGCAGGGAGGGGGGTCCGGAGTCACTGGGCTCCAAGGGGTCGGCCGACTTGGTGTTCACGGGTCCTGCTCACGGCCTCTGCCCGCAAGTCTGTCCCCAAACTCAGGACCCGTGGGCCCCTGGAGTCACCGCGCCACAGACACTGCCCAGCCTGTCCTGTTGGAGGCTTGTGGGCTGGGGCCTCCAACGCATGTCACCTCGAGGAATTTCCGGCAGTATTTGTCACTTGGGGAGAGTCCTGGGGCCAGCAGCCCGATGGGCCTCCCTGCGCAGCTGCTGCCTGCGCCCGGGACCCGGTGCACGCAGGAGGGGCTGGCGGGGGCGCAGGGCCGCCCAGAGCCCGGGGCCCAGCTCGCTGGGCTCACGCTCCACTGAACCCTCTGGTGACTCATGCGTCTCAGAGCGGAGGCCCAAACCAACAGCTTCCTGACACTGTCACTTTCCATTCTCATTTCCGGCTGGGGAGGGGATGCCCGTCACAACCCCATCCCGCGGGCCCCCCACTCCAGGCAGCGGTGGAGACCTGGGGACCCCCAGGTCCGCCCTTCGCAGCTCTGCCCAAGCCCCTGAGCTTGTCATCCGCAGCTTCCCAGCCAGAGCCACCACCTCCTGGGAGCCCTGGCCTTGTCCCCACATGTCCTCTCACTATTCCCCTGCCCTCTCCTCACTTGTCCCCTACCTACCCCAGTCCTATACCCACAGGTCCCCTCACTATCCCTCTGCCTTGTCCCCATGTGTCCTCTGTCCTCACCTGTCCCCCGGTGGCTTTCCTGCCCTGTCCCCATGCGCCTCCTCCCTGTCTCCCTTCCCTGTCCCCATGCGCCTCAGCTGGGGACGGCCTCACCCTTGGTCCACCACCTCCTCCCACCCCACCCTCGTCCCTCCAGGCCAGACCAGGCCGCAGCCCCCTCCAGGGAGCCGCTGAGCTCCCGGGCTCTGATTTAGGGCGCCCCCACGCTGCTCCTGTCCCTGGCACCCTTTCAGCTGTGCGACCCACAGGGCCGGATTGCAGGGCCTCCTGTTTACTGTCCCCTAAGCCTGTCCCTGCCCAGGGTTCTCAAGAGACACCCCATCCATGGGGTCGACCCCTCGCACCACCTCTGCCCAATCAACCTCCTGACCTTAGGGGCTCCTACTGCCCACCCTCCTGTCGAGCCCCGCCTGACGCAGAGGGCAGACACACGGCTTGAGCACAAGGAGGGACGACACAGGGTGGGCGCCCTCCACCCTGGCTATCGGGGCACCGGCACTCAGGGAGGGGCCGGTCTGTAGTCCAGCAGAGACCCAAAGGATCCCACCCGGCCCCACCCCGCAAACCAGCCATCGGGGTGATTCTGAGCCACGTGGTCATTGTGCCCAAGCTCTGGCGCCCCCACCCTTTGTTTTACTTTTGTTTCAGTAAAACCCTGGTGGTCTGAAAGCTGAGGTGGCAGATGAACAGTATCATCACAGCAGGGGACCCCAGGGCCTCCCTATCACCCCTGTGGCCCCATCTCGAGGGGCCCACAGCACCCAGACGTCCCCTACCTGGGTGGGCAGGTCGGATGGCCACCGCGTGCAATGGCCACCTTCCCTGGGTGGCACCCAGCCCCACTCCGTCAGGACACTCAGAGCTCGGCCTCCGGGGACCCTTGCCGCTGAGAGGCCTCTGCCGCCCCCAGGGCAGGGGCACTTCTTGCCCGCGGGGTGGGGCCAGGTCAGGCTGATCGCGAAGGCTGGGAGCTCTTCCTCAGGGAGGTAGGGCGGTGTCCCTCGTGGCCGCCCCTTGCCCCCGCCTGCACCCAACCACATGGCCACGGGCGTGCTGGGCGGTCCCTCTGCCCCTGCCGGCCAAGCAGGGTGGGGAAGGGCGGGGTGAGGGTCGGACCCTGGGCCAGGGCTGGCGAGAGCTCCACCCTCGGCCTCCTGGGGCAAGACTAGGGCCAGTGGGGCCCGGGGAGGGGGCCTTGGCTGGGGCCACCCGGCACCCTCAGTTGGCAGCCGGGTCCCCGTGTGCCCTGCTCCGGGGGGGAACCGAGAACAGGCGATGAGAGACAAATTTAGCCTCCCCACCCCAAGGCGGGGTGCCGCTGTGAAATATGAAAACAGCTGGAGGTGCCCAGTTAAGCTGCCCTCTCTCCCTCCTGGGCCCGGCCCATCAGAGTCGGGGCCGAGGGGAGCAGCCCAGGAACCCCCCAGCCCGGCGGCTACTTGTCCTGCTGGCCTCTTACCCTGGCTCCGGCCTCCTACCCCGGACTCAGGCACCAGGAGGCAAAGGGCCTCCTCCCACGGCCAGCCCAGGGTAGGCGGTCCCCGCCGGCACCTGGGTTGGCCCCATCTAGAGAACTCTGGAGTTGCCCAGCAGTTTCTATTTTAATCTTTAATCTCACAGTGGGGTTAGAGCCCATGTGAGCTGCACACCCTTCTAGAAAGAAACAAGGGTCACACGAATCTTCAGGGGCTGTGGAGGCTGAGGGCCCTGCCAGGTGAGGCGTCTGGCTGAGCGGAGGCTTGGGGAAACACCGGCAGTCCCCCCGAGCGCCTTGTGCAAGCAGCGGCCGCACACTAGCTCCCAGTAGAGAAACAAACACGCGGCCCAATGACACAAAGAAACGCTAAGCATCCGCTAACCCCCGATGCCAGTGGCCCGTTCCTACCAGGAGAACGCTCCCCATATCTCGTTTCACTGCACAGAGAGGCTGCCGCGTCTGCCCAAGAGCGCACAGGTAGTCCAGGCAGACAGTCAAGCCCTTGCCCCCGGCCTCAGCACTCTACCTGGTTTGTCCTCCTGGAGGTGGGCCTCGAGCCGACCCCTTGCGCTCCCACCTGCACAGCTGCACCACGCATCCTGCCCAGGAAGTCCCTAGCCCACCCCTTTCGACACCTTCACGCATCAAGGCCCAGTTCACATCCGGGGCCCACCCTGCCCTCTGTTGACCTCACCATCACCGTGCCCCCAACGCCCTCACGCCTGCACATGCCGGCCTGTCCCAGTTTCCCACCCTGCAGGTCGGCGCTGCCCAGCACGTGCCCCAGCTCCCTCTCTGCCTCTGTGCACGTAGCCCACCTCTGCCACTGTGCGACCCGGGACAGCTGTCTTGCCCATTCTGAACCCGTTTCCTGAGGCACCCTCAGCAGGGCACTGGGCTGGGCTTGAACTAGGAACTCAGTCAACCGCACGCAGCTGCAGTCAACCGACAGTTGCTTAGAATCAGGGCAGCGGCGGCGGAGGAAGAATAAAGCCAGACCGCAGTCCCCGGGCAGCAGAAAGGCCAAGTCTGGCTGCTGCCCCGGCCCCAGCTCCTGTGCAGAGGACCGCCACCCCAACCCTGGTCTCCGGGTCACCTGCAGAATAAGGGGGACCCAGCACCCCATCACAGCAGAAATCCCAGGTGCCACTCCAGGGCCTTGCCAAAGTGGGTGTTGGTAACCCGCCCGCCTAGAGTAACGTACACGGCTCGGGCTTCAAGGGCTGGACACGAAGAGGAGGGGCCCGGTGGACGCAGGTCTGGGTCCCCAGCCCCTGCCTCAGCCTGGGCGGCGGCGGCGAGCAGCAGAGCAGGTGAGACAGAGGCAGGGGAATGGGGCCGGAGGCAGGAGGAACACGGTGGAAGAAAACTCTCTACAAAGCCGGCAGCAGGGTGGATGGGGGGCATGATGCTGGTTGGAGGGGTGTCCAAGGTCTAGGACGGGGGCAGAGAAGGGACAGGTCAAGGGTGGATGGCCCAGTGCCCGGAGCCGGAGGCGACACTGTGGCGGCATCCACGGCAGCACCCAGCCCCTGGCAGAGCGGAGGCTGGGCCCCCAGATGGAGGAATGGTAGCACGGGGGCGGCGGTCCGTGAGGGAGGCTCAGATCAGCATGGGGGGCCAGGACAAGGGGGCAGCTACAGCGCCGGGCGGCTCTTGAGGCCGGGGGATGAAGAGGAGCGTGAGGTCAGGGTGTTTGTGTTTGAGCGTTCTGCCCTGATACCCTCCCAGTGAGGGCCCAGGGTGGCCGGGAGCTGGGCGCACCCTGGGCTCCTCCGTCTTGTCCCCCTCCGCACCGCTGCTGAGCCCCGGGCTCCCACCCGGGGGGCCGCCCCAGTGCCAGCCCCCTCGCCCCCCAGCCCGTGGCTGTGGCAGCCTCCTGGCCAGTCTCCCTGCTTCTGTCTCACACGATGTCCCCAGCACAGTGCCAGACTTGGTGGGACCGCGTCCCTAACCCTGGGACCCCTCTGCTCTGTCTCAGCCAGCACTGACTCAGAAAGTATCTTCCTGACCCAGGAAGCCCCCAGGGCCCAGCCCCACCCCACTCCCGTCACTAGCGGGGGCCCTGGGTGCTCTGCTGAGGCCCCCCACCTCCAGCTCCTTTGCAGAGTGAGGCAGGAAGGCGTGGTGTCAACGCCCCGTGGCAGAAGGAATCCTTGGGGAGCCCTGGTCAGCTTTGGGTGGACCTCTGCTTCCTGTCGTCTCGTCCCCCTGGGTGTCAGTCCCTGGGGGCTCGGTCGCAGCCGCAGCCCCAGGGCCCGAGAGTGGCGGGCATACAGCCTGAGGGCAGGTGATGCCCGTGTGTGCTGGTGACGGGTACAGGCCCCTGGGGCAAACAGTTGCCTTTGCTGCAAGAGCCCCGGGGACCACTGCGGAGCCTTGTCCTGCCCAGGCACCATCTGCTCCCCACTTGGCTGCCACACACCCCTGACTCTTCCCTCTGTCTCCTCCAGTCTGCCACCCAGCCCTCTTTCTGCCCCAAGGGAGTCACACTTCTACATGCCAGCGGCCAGCACTGGAGGGGCTGCTCTGCCTCTGGAACCTTCTCTTCCCCAGACAAGCCTGTGTGCCCCTCCTGCCATGCCCTGGGTGTCTGTTCCCAGCCTGTCGCTCCCACCTGGCTGCCCTCCTCAGGACACCTCATCCCCTGAAAGGGGACACCCCACTCCGAGGCGTCCCCGTCCTGCACAGACCCCTCCCCACCACGCGCTGGGCTCCCCACTGAACCTCACCCGGCCCTCCAGCCCCCTCCCAGCCAGCCGGTCCATGCTCCTTCACCGTGCTCAGCCCGGCCCCCCAAAACCGCGTTCCTCTCTTGCTCTGAAGTCAGCTGGCATCTGACATGACTTTATCCAAGCTGCCATGACTGTGGCCCAGACCCCGCACCTCGCTCCAGGAGCATCCATCAGTGTCCCAGAGAGTGACCTCACCTCACACCCTCTCCCTGGCCCCTGTCACCTAGGGGACCAGCCCAGGCCCCAGCCCTGGGATGGTCTTCCTGAGAATGTCACTCAGAATCTACAGCACACCCTCTGTGCCAGTCCCGGCCCAGAACCTTCTGTATTTCCTGATGTCAACCCTCCAAGGCGC
>PVJD01011867.1:0-43264 GCA_004026545.1 Mormoops blainvillei | reverse complement strand
GGGCAAATGACCGCTGCTGGATCTCTGTTTCCTCCTCTGCTGGGTAACAATGTGGTGCCAACAGCAGTGGCTCTGAGGCTCGTGGGGGTGTTCTCGGGTCCTCATCTCCATCCCCCTCTGACAAATAGAATTCATGGCAGCCACGGCTGGTCCTGGGAAGAGTGCGTGGCCTGTCCCCTCGGGTCCTGCCGCTGTCATCTGGCAGTGTTTCCTGGGGCTCTACACACTATTCGAATTTGGCAAGTATCAGAACTAGCTACCCTCCACCCCCAGTGAAGGCACCCCAGCGGCCGGCCTCGGTGGCTGCATTTGGAGAGAGCGCCATTCCGACTTGTCAAACACTGTGGCTGTTGCTGCTTTTGGCACTACCGCCCAAGCCGCGGGTCCCCTGCCAAGTGAGCGATGCCCTCATCACAGGGCGTCTTTGTGCTCTGGTCTCCTGTGTACCCAGCGAGGTGAGCCTTCCTCCCTTCAGAAAAGTGCACGGTCGCCCACAAGCATCCGTGCCGGGTCTTTACCGACAAGGAGACTTCCCAGGCCGCCAGTGTGGCGCTGGCGCAGCTCCCCAGCTCCGGGGTCGACCCTGGCGCGATTACTCCTGGCCCCAGGGCCGGGTCCTGTAAGTCAGCTGCTCACGGGGCTGCGGAACACTCTTCCGGGTTGGCGAGCCCCTGGGAGGGGGGTCGGGTTGCCCAAGAAGCTGGCAGAGAGCGAGTCCCAACCCCTGCTTATGGGCCGTCAGGCTGGCACGTCGAAGCTTCGGGGCGCCTGAGCTGCCGGTCCCGGGTCACTCGGCCAGGGTGGTGCGGAGCAGAAACCTGGCCCTGGCGTTCGGCGCCCGGGCCGCGCCTCAGCCACTGTGCTGCCCAGCCTCCTCGGCCCACCTAGTTAGGCGCTCTCTTCCGAAGAGCCGGACATCCTGTGGCCACTCCTCCCTCCCGTGCCTCCTTCATTCCCGCAGGCTGACCCAGGAGAGACACGGTGCCCGGGGGCCCCAGAGAAGGGAACCTGAAAAGCTCAGGGGTGGCCCCAAGCAACCCTGACACGCTTGCCACCACAGCGTCCAGCCCACCCGAGTCGGGGGACAGGTTGCAGGGCAGTTAGGATGCGAAGGGACGGCCCTGCCACAGCCCTTTGTAGCCTCCTAATTACAGTCCTTGCCGGTTGGCCTGGCCAGGCAGCCAGGTTCCCAAAGCTCCCTGGAGCCCTCGGCAAGGTTGGGGTCACCGCCACCTCTCGCGGGGCAGTAGCCGCCTGGCCCACGCGTGCCCTCTCCTGTGCACCTGCTGCGCTGGACTCCGGAGCCAGTCACACCTTCCTGTCACTGAAGTGGTCTGAGCCCAGCGCGAGGGTCCTCTCTGTCATGGACCTGAAGAGAAAAGGGATGGCGGGTCATAAGTGAGGGCCAGGTCAGCCACGGGTCCTTCCAGGTGGGACAGGGACAGTCCCATTTGTAGGAAGAGGACAGTAGAGAGAGAAGCAGGAGGGAGCGGTGCCAAGATCAAGGGCAGGAGGACCAACGGGCGCTCCTGGGCGAGGAGAGGGGCGATCACACAGGGGAGCTGGACTTGGCAGGGGGCGGGCGTTGCTGGTTTTCAAAGCCGCTCAGAGCAGAGGCGTCTCCAAGGTCGGCTTTGGCGGAGGAGGAGGAAAGCCCCGCCGACTCTGTTCTCATGGGGGCTTCTGGCCCCATGATCACAGTGACTATCCCGCTGCCTCCCTGCAGCCTGGCCCGGCCCTTTCCTGCGACCCCTTGGTTCCCCAGTGTAGGTAGGCGTGTGTGTAGGTGGCCTGCGGAGGGCCCCCCTCGTCACCTTGCCCCTGGAAGGCAGCACTAACACTGCAGTCTGCGTGGAACACCTGGGGGAAGGGGGAGGGAAACCCCGAGCTGAGCAGGTCAGGTCCTGGGTGGCGCAGGTCAAGGTGAGGCCTCCAGAGAAAAGCGGGGGCCCTTTGGCATCACCAGCACAGAGGCGACCGGCAGGGACCCCTACATCCACCAAACGCAAGGCTTGAGCGGGCAAAGCCGCGTGACTGCAGAGCTCAGGAGACGCAGAATCCTGGGTGGGGCGGGTCCTGGCCGGAAATGCTGAACCCCGGGCAGAATCGGTGGGACAGGCCCTTCCCAGATCAGGCTTCCAGTGACTTCTGCAGCCCCTGCGTTTTATCTAGAAAGGCTGGCAGCCTGGGTTGCAGGTTGGACAGCAGTCCCTCACTAAGCACCAGTCCCTGCTTCACAGGCCACCTCCAGGGACGCTAGCACTGGGTCCCAGACGCAGACGGCAAAAGGGAGCCCCGAGGCCTCCAAGCTGGGCGACCCGGGCCTCTGCGTTCAGGGGGCCCATTGCAACGCATTTGCGGTGGCTGGGACCGGCCCTGACTGCAAAACCTTCAGGAAAAAGGGAAAAGCCAAAAAGAAATCTCTATTCCGCAGAATTGGTCCTTATTTCAATCAAGCAGCCTCAGTTGCATGTGTTTATATTTGGGGGTGGGGGTCATTGGGGGGCTGCAGTTTTTCTTCTAAAAAACTAAGCTGCCCGACTGCCTCTTTGTGTGATAGATTGTTTCCAAGCAGAATGGGTAGAGGGGGGTACAGCCGAGCCCCTGGGACCTGGGCTTGGAGGGCTTATCTTCCAGGGCTCGTCCCGAAGTAGGGGTAAGCCAGGTATCTCCTGGCCTGGGGTGGGGGCCATGCCCAAGAGCCAGCTCCGATCTGCCTGGTCTATACTACCCACCACCCGGCACCCACCGATGCTCGAGGCTGGGTTGAGGGAGCCAGCCCCTCTCCTTGCACTGGTCTGCCTCCTGGGACAGGCTCTCCGGCCGAATTGGAACCTCCCTGACCTGCGCCAGGACCCTCCCCAGCTCTTCCCTCTGCTGCCTACGGAGGCTGCAGGTGCCCGGTCCCTGCCCTCCCCCACCCACCACCCACCGCCCACCACCCTCTCTTCCCACCCTCCCCTCGTGATTGCTTGTGTTGATTTGCATGCCATTTTGCTTGTGGTCTCCATAGCAACAGCTACCAAATGGCCTAAGGATAATAGGGGGCTCAAGGGGCGGGTTGGAGAGCCCAAGAAGGGTTTTGACTTTCAAAAATGAATGCGGCGATTCCACCGCGTGCTTGGCACAGGGTGGCAGTGCCTCCCCGGCCGCCCTCTTGGTCACCGCGGGCCCGCTGGTGCCCCTCACCCAAGGGCCCAGCCCCTCCTCCCCTGGGGAGGAGAAGCGGCCTAGGGAAAGGAGTGGCCTGTGTGGCTCAGAACAATGGGAAGGGCAGAGGGCAGCGGAGGAGGCCAGGGAGGGGAGGGGAGCGCCCCCCGAGGGCCACCAGACCCTCTGCCAACGACTCCATCTTAGGACGAAAATTTCAAGCCGAAGTCTCGACTCTCTTCTCGTCTTTGCCTCTCATCCGCCGCGGTTCCCCTCACCCTCCCAGGCTCCTTTCTGCCAGAGGAAACCCAGCACCCCTTCGGGGCTCAGGGCCTAGCTTCTGGGTCCAGAATCCAGAGAAATACTTCTCTAATTCCTTACATGTGTCCAGCCCGGAGCTGTTTACACAATGCATCTAGAGCTGCAAACCTCCAGCCTGGTGAGGCCGGAGGGCCAGGGCTGGGAAACTGTCCCCATTTAGAGCAGGGCACACTGAGTTGGGGCAGAAGGAGCAGGCGGGCAGGGGGAGGAGGACTGGACTGCCCCCTGCCCTGGGTGTCTGTCCCCGGTGAACTAGAAACCCGGTCGCTGTTTTGAATGTTATGTGTGAATGTAATATGTCCGAGTTGGACTAGACTTAGCTGGGTGACTCTATTATTTGAGCGTATTCCCTGATAACGCCACTTCCAGTCCCCACGGCTCTGGGTTTCCGAGAGGCTCTGGGTTTCCGAGATCGGCTCCAGACAGGGCCCCTGCCACCCCCCACAGACCGGCAGTACTGGGCCTGCACGCTGGCACCTCAGGGCGTGGGGGCCAAAAGGGCGGAAAATGGGCTGTAAAAAAAAGGCCAGAACAAAGCACATTGCGTGGGTAGCGGGAATAAACCACACCCTGAGCCATCCTCAGCAGATGCGCCAGTGAGGCCCTGGGAGGTCAAACCACTTGCTTAAGCAAATGTATTTGTGTACACACACACACACGTGCATGGGCACGGACGCGGGTACACATACATGCACACATGTGTACACATATGAATGCACGACCTCAGGTGCATGCACGATGTGTAGACGGGTACGCACACACCGTTTCTGTTGGGCCCAGATATCACAAAGGACTGGCCCAGCCTGATGAAAGCGTCCTGCTCTCTCCCCAGGGCTCTTGGCTCTCTCCCTGTCTGTCTCTGCACTCACCCTCCCCTGCCCCAGGGGAGCAAAACTCAGGCTCATCCCACTCAGGCTGGTAGTTAAAATAAAATAAAGGAAGTCACCACGTGAGGGGCGGGGCCTGGGGCCGGGGTTCGGGGCACAGGCAGAGTGGATGTATGCAGCAGGGTCTGTTCCATGGGCCAAGCCCAGCCAGGCTCCGTTTAGGGCGGGGGAGGGCACAGTAGGCCCTGCAGGCCAAGGTCAGCCCGACCCCCACCCCGTGAGTAGCTCCTGGAGCACTGCATGCGGTTCATCTGCAGAAAGTAGCTTCTTCTCTGAGCAGGGTTGAAGGACTGGAGCAGAGACTGCATGGCTCACAAAGCCTAAAATATTTCCTATTTGTCCCTTTGGGAAAAGTTTCGTAACCCCTGTCAAGGGAATTAATTGTAGAAATCTTGTCAGATTTATTTATTTGTTTCCTATACACCCGTGTCGTCTGTTCAGTCATATCTGCGAATCAGTCTTTGAGGAGACCACTTACCTAAGGAACATTTATTGAACCTCTGCTAGGTGCTAAGAACTAAAACAACCCAGGATATGTCTAGAAGGATCACACTGTCTTGCCCCCACAGGACTCACAGGGTCCCAAGGGACGTTTCCCAAAGACACAGGCACAAGGCAGGCCAGAGAAGGTGGCTGGGTAACCCAGTGCCAGCTGGGGTGTGGTGGCAGGCGAGGAGAGGCTGGGAGATGTTGGGAAAAGCTTCCTGACACAAGTGACAAGGAGTTCGGTCACAAAGGACCACTAGCTAGCGGCAGAGAGAGAGAGGGAGTCTGAAGATACAGGACTTGGAAAGACACGTGGGTATCTTCAGGCCTGGAGCTTGAAGGGCTGACAATATATCCAAGGGGAGATGAACACAACATGGTTGCGTGGGAACAGCCCGGAACTCGGGGGAGCATCGCGCTGGAAATGGAGATCAGGGGTCCCCACCGTGCAGTTGCCGTGGTAGAGGATGATGCTTTCTCAGTGATAAAAACCTTTAACTAACAGGTAGACGTGATCTTCTCTTGCTATAAGCAATTACAGTGTTTACCTTTGCTGGTCTGCAGATATTATGACACTTAGTATTTTACTGTGTATGTACCTGCTATCTCTCTCTATTAAACTATAAAAAAACTAAGACTTCAGTCATGGTAGAGTAATTATTTACTCTCTTGCCTTAACTAAAAATAAACCAAATATATGAAAAAATAGTTTTCAGACGTCAGACAACAGGCATCGCGGAAAAGCAATCTCCGAGAGAGGAGGCAAGTGAGATGAGACCAGCAAGTGCCCCAGCTCACAACCCGCGGGAAGAGGACAGGAACGGGGAGCCACACAGGCCGCGTCAGGTTACGGAGAGAGTTTTCAGACTGCGGGACGGTCAAGGCAGCCAACGTTTGTGGAGCAGAGTACTGGAAGGGAGAGGGCTGCACACACAAAAAGAGAACTCCGGAGGACCCCTGAGATCCGCAGAAGGTCTGCCTGGGGCTACTGACTGAATCCGGGCCAGTGCCCGCGTGAGGAGATGAGACCTGGGAGGGGAAGTAGCGGATGGAACAATCCGGGAGCTCACTGGCCCGGGAAAAACTCAGCAGAAAGACCCCCTACTACTGGGACGAACGAGCAGCGTTCTCAGGAAGGTGCTGCTTCAGAAGGGGGGGTGGGGCTAAATTAGCCCGAGCCTGAAGGCCGTTCTAAACCTGCGAAACAAAGCCTTAAAATAATCCTTGGGGGGAAAAAAAAAAACAGAATCAAGCTCTTTTCCAAGGAACTTAGTATGAACCAGGAAAAGAGTCCAAAAATATTTAAAGGAATAAGCACAGGAATTAACAATGTCTGGCATCTGATAAAAATTACCAGACATGCAAAGCAGCAGGAAACAGGTCTCATAACATGGGAAAAAAGCAGTTAGTAGAAATAGATCCAGCAATTACACACCTAATAAATGTAGTAGGCAAGGATATTAAAGCAGCTCTAATAAATATAATTTATATGTTTAAAAAAGTAAAGAAAAGCATGAGCTTTTCGATGTTGAGGGGGTCAAAGTAGAAAATATTTTTAAGAGGCAAATAGCACTTACAGAAGCGAAAAATGCAATATCTGAGATGAAAACATACCCTGGATGGGATTAACAACTGATTAGACACAGAGGAAGAAAAGAATAGTAAACATGAATCCAAAGGAATAAGACCCATTCAAAATGAAACAGAGGAAAGTAACTGAAAAAAATGAAATAAGCAGTGGTGAGAAGCTGAAGAGTGACAGCAGCAGCGGAAGGTGTTTGTAACTGGGGTCCCTAAAGGAGCAGAGAGAGAGGGCAGGGCAGAAAAAATCGTTGGGGAAATGAATGATCGAAAACCTCCAAAACTGAATGAAATGTATAAAGTACAGATCCAAGAAGATCAATAAAGCGCAAACAAAGAAAACAAACAAAATCAAGCCAAGAAACATCATAATCAAATTGTGGAAAACCAATGAATAAAAAAGAAATCTTAAAAGCATCCAGTTGGGCAGGGATTGGGGGAGGAACGGGACACACTAAGGGTGACTGCAAACTTCTCATCAGACACAGTGCAAGCCAGAAGACGGTGGAATGTCACCTTCAAAGTGCAAAAAAGAGAAAGAAATCCTGCCGACTTAGATTTCTATACCCTGTGGAAATAGTTCTTAAATTTTATTCTATTATTATTTTTAATTCTCACCTGAAGATATCTTTATTCATTTTAGAGAGAGGGAGGGATAGAGAGAGAGGAGAGGGAAACAGAGAGAGACATCAATGTGAGACAGAAACATCAATCAGTTGCCTCCTCTACATCCCCTGACTGAGCATCGAACCCACACCTTGTCGGTGTCTAGGACGACACTGTAACCAACTGAGCCAGCCGTCCAGGGCAAAATAGCTTTTTAAAATGAAGGTGAAATTGAGACTTTTTTTCAAACATACAAAAGCTTAGAAAATTAATTGCCAACATACATGCACTGCAAGAAGTCCTTCAGGCAAAAGGAAAATGATATCAGATGGAAATTTGGATCTATACAGAGGAATCAAAAATATCAGAAACGTCAAATATATGCTAAATATAGAATAGCGTAACTATTTTCTTACATTTAAAAATTTTTTAAAGGATAACTGACCACTTAAAACAAAAATAGTAACAATACACTGAAGGTTTATTACCTGTGCTTTTGAAATTTATACATGTTGCATAAATCGATATTAATATTCACTGTTTTTATTGCTGGGCAGTACTCCATCCTATGATATACTATACAGGGTGAAGCAAAAGTAGGTTCATAGTTGTTTGGAAAATAATACAATAATCAATAAATAATAATACACGAATGAATGGTTTCATGGACTCACGACTGTAAACCTACTTTTGCCGCCCCCTGTAATTTGTCCATTTTCCTAGTTGATGGAAACTGGCGCTATTTCCGGCCTGTGGCTCTAGAAGATAAGCTGCTGTCAATATCCCCATACAAAAATTTGCATGGGTGTCTGTTTTCGTTCCTCTTGAGTAGCAACTGAGGCGTGGAACGCCGGGCTTTACGGGGCGAGTGTCCGTCGACTTTATGAGAAACTGCCCGAGTGTGAGCCCCAACAGCCGCGCCATTTCCATGCCCTGAGCGGCGTGCGAGGGAGGGTTGTTTCACATTATCATCCAAATTGACATTATCAGTCTTTTGAACTTCACTCGTTCCACTGCACACGTGAAGCACATGTATAAAAGCTGTTTCCATGTCCTGGTCTCACGGGGGCCCTCATTGGCATTCTCATCTTTTCACGGGTTTATTTGCCATTCATGTATCTTCTTTGCTGAAGTGCCTGCGCCAATCTTTTCCCCACGGGGCGGAGGAGGAGCCTGCCTTCTCATTACTGACTGTTCTCGTGTGCCGTGAGCCTCCACCAGCGGGGCCCGGCTCTCCTTCCTCCCGAAAGTGTCTGGCAAGTGCTGGCCGTGGGGACAGACGTCCCGCCTCTGTTGTTAACAGGTGCAGGCAGGCGGGCGGAGTGGGGGTTGGCCTCCAAGCAGCTGGCTTTACCCCCTGAGGAGTCCCATCCTCCCGTTGCCCACCCTCCAGGACCTGGCGTGTGGGCCCCGCATTGGACACTTGGCACCGACAGCCACTCGGTTTGCCAGCTCGCACCCGCCTGCGTCCTTCTCTCCTTAATTAACTCAGCAGCAGCAACTCGGCCTCCCTTTGCCAAGATCAGGATCCTGGCATGTGCCGGCCCCGACGGAGCGGAGGGAAGGAGGCCAGCACAGGACAGGCATGGCCCCCTCGCTGGGGGAGCCTCCGCGTGCCCCCTTCCCTGTACCAGCCCCAGCGCCTCAGGTGCCTGGGGAGCGGCTGGCTGGCTGAGTGACAATTCCTGGGCCCAGGGATTTTCATGCTAGTTAAGCGAGGAGGTGGGTAATTGCCGGGTGGGTTCTGGCTCCTCCCAGGCCCAGGCTGTTCAGAGAGACGTCTCCATCCCGCGAGGACTTGGCGGTCCGCCCGTGCGGAAGGGCTCGGCCGCAGAGGCAGGACGGGTGGAGGCTCCTGGCCTGCTCAGGCCCCCCGTTCCCTGTTCTGCCCTCTGCCCTCTGATGGGCAGAGAAAAGCTGAGGTTCCTCTCCAGCTGACAAGGGGGTTTCCGGGGGTCCTTAGAGTCTTTCTGCCTCCTCTTCCTGGCTGAGCCTTTGCTGCCCCTCCATCCCAGGTCCTGCCATTGAGATGTCAGTCTTCGGTATCTTAGGGCTCACCCGAGGGGGTGGGGAGACATGCAGATTCCCAGGCCTCAAGCCTCGATGTCCCGACCCTGAGATCTGTAACGGGCCCGGGATTCTGTATTTTAACACCCCCCTCCCGCCACCAAGGTGATCCTGGGGCTGGGGTCCCTGGGCCGTGCCGAGAACCCCACCTGAGATCTGCCAGCCAGGGAGGGACGCCTGTGTCAGTTCGGCCGGGCAGTGTGGGACAGGCAGAGTCAACGGAGGCCCAGACAGAGCAGCCATGGCAGCTGGTTAGAAGATGACAGGAAACTGGGCTCCTGGGTCTCCCCTTTCTCTCACAGCCAGTGCAGAGTCCCGAGGCAGGAGGCCCGCAGGAGGAGTCACGTGGCCCCTTCCTGACACTGAACGTCTGGGCGGTGCAGTGCTGGCCCAGGACCAGCACAGAGTCCCGGGAGTCGGGCCAGCGGTGACAGCCCCGTGCAGCCCAGAGCTCCCGCTCTCCCCGCGGAGGACAGAGAGCGGCCACCTGACCTTGGCCTGTCCCAGCCCGGCCAGGGACCCTTCTAGCCCAGGCCCTGGCTGGGTCCCAGAGGCCCTGCTCTAGCAGGGGACAGGGTGAAAGTGGAAGGTGGGACCCTGGCAGGATGACCTCCCTCCTTCCTCCCACCTTCTGAACACTCCTGTCCCCTTCCATGGCCCTGCTGGCTGTCTGCACACTGGGGTTGCACATGGACGGCTCTCCCACCTTTGAGGAAAGGAAAGCAGGGGAGGTGTGGGTAGGGGCATTTTTTAGCTGGTGGGGGAACAGAACATCCACCGAGCTGGAAGAGAGGGGCCCCGCATTGGGGTTTCGCCCTGTTCTGGGCCGGCAGCGTGGCCTGGGGCTTTCCCCTCTCCTGACCCTCCTCTCTGCAGGCCCCGGCCTCCGCCTCTGGGGCCATAAACCACGGGCTGCGCCCAGATGCCCTGGCTGAGCCCTGACATTCTAGGGACCCAGCCTTCTCGCTGCCGAAAAAGGCAAGTGGCTGTTCATGGCATCGGGGCTCCTCCCCGCTCCCCGAGGGGCCCCTGCCCCCCAGCCTCCCGCAGATGAGGCTCATCTATAACGACAGGAAGGGGTGTCAGGCTGTGTCTGAAGCCACCAGGGGCCCGGTAGCCTGCCGCACGCTTCGTCATAAAATATGTTGTCACCTGGGGAAGAATCATCGCGATGAAGTATTTCAGGCGACAAAAACAAGAGGTGCATTGATTTTTCCACGAGGTCAGACAACTTCTGGGAAGCCTCTTGTAACTCAGTTGTCACGGCGCCTCTCCGTGAACATCCATTTAGCTGCGATGTCAGCGGCTGCTGACCCAGGTGGGCCCCCCGCGCTGTCACAGGCCGCTCCTGGTGGAGGCAGCCCCATCCTCTGGCCTTCCCAGAGTCGGGGGACCAGGGGTGACCCGGGGCCCGGGAGAGTTTCCTCCCCAGATTCGCCCAAGCCAGCTTTGGGGAAGGTCTGCCCAGGGGCTCCCGGGCGGCTCTGCTGACCTGCAGAGCTGGCCGTGTGGTCAGTCTGTGACAAGTGCCAAGAGACCTGCCCGGTTCCCCGACCAGAACCCCCGTTTTTCCTGGGGTTTCATTACACCGATATGAAGAATTAAAGCATCAACCGTGCGACTGAAGTCATTCTCCAGGACCTCTCCCCTCTGCGGACCTTACTCAGGCCTTCCGAAGCCATCTGGGGGCCAGCCTGGAGTCACCTCATTAGCATAACAAAGGCCCTCCTGTCACTCAGGAAATTCCCAGACTTTTTGAAGCCCTGTGCCAGGAACGGGAGCAAAGGCCAGCTATATTCTTTAAAGCGCCTCAGAGGGGCTGCCCTCGCCATCTCCCAAGAACTGCCTGGGACTGAGAGAGTCGGTCACGGCTCCAAGCCCAGCAGCTGGTCAGGGACGGACGCGGAGCCAGAGCCCAGACCTGCGGGGCTCCGAGTCTCGGGGCTTACCCCTCACTGACCTGCGGCCCGCCCCGCGGAGGGTCCGCGGAAGGAGAGCGCTGAGGTGACTTTCCCAAAGCAGAGACGCAGCCCTTATGAGACCCAGGACACCGGGTTCTCTATATACTCTGGATGTTAAGCCCTTACCAGATACGTGGTTTACACGTATTTTCTCTCTATGGGTCACCTGTCTACTCTGTCGACAGTATTTCCTGACACACAAAAGCTTTTAATCCTCATAAAGCCTAGTTTTTCTATTTTTTCTTTTGTCACCTGTGCCTTTGGCATCACATCCAAGAAAGTGCTGTCCTACGCTTTCTGCCAAGAGTATTGGAGTTTTAGTGCTTACGTTTGGATCTCTGGTCCACATTGAGTTACTGTTGGTATAGGGTGTTAGGTTAGGGACCAAATTCATTCTTTTGCATGCAGACAGCTAGTTTTCCCAGTACCAGTTGTGGAAAAGACAGTCCTTTCTTCATCGAATGACCACGGCATCACTGTGCAAAATCATTTGCCCATATATGGGAGGGTTTATTGGATTCTAGGCTTTCAGTTCTATGGCCCTGCTTATGCCAGTACCACGCAGTTTTGATTACTGTTGCTTTGTACTATGTTTTGAAGCACAATGGAGCTTCCCACTTGGATGTGCCAGGAGGCGATGCATCCTGGAGGCTTTGTATCCGGGACCCCCACCCAGGCCTTGCCCTAGGTAGACCCTTTATATAAAACTGAAGTCAAAAGCACGGCATTGCCGTAAGTTCTGTGAGTCATTTTGTGAATCGTCAAACCTGAGGAGGTCATAGGAACCTCTGAATTTGCAGCCAGATGGTCAGGAATGTGGGTGGCTTGGGGACCCCTGGCTGGCATCTGAGGCGGAGGAAGGCTTGTGAAGGACTCAGCCCTTCCTTCGTGGGGTCTGGTGCTAACTTGGGGCGGTTAGGGTCGGGATTAAACTGCAGTCCACACTGCCACGTGCTTTGGGGTGGAAGCAGAACACTCTCGCGAAGTTGTACGGATAAATGAACGCTTGGAAGAAGTCAGCGGAGTGCCCTGCCCACACCAGAAGCTCCACAGATGGTAGCTCTTACAGCTGATCGTTCTAATAAAGGTTTTCTTCTGCTTCAACCAAAGGAAAGCCGAACACCAAGACCCGTCCTGGTTTCTCAGTGGCTACAAGGCCTTGAATGGGCCAAGGGACCTCTCGGGCCCTTTCCTCACCTGTAACATGAAGGGACCCGACAAGGTCACTTCTAAGGTGTGCCAAATTTGACCTAAAAGTGTGCTTTTTAAGTCTCAAAAATGTAACATTCGATGGTACTCCGGGCTTCCTGATTAATCAAGAATTCTAGCTTAACGAAGAGATCGGTTTTCAGGGAGAATGGTAACCGAGCGGCAGCGCGTTCTTCTCCCCGGCACCTGATGTTGACTTTCGAACCGCAGGGGAGACCGAAGCGCGGCCAGCCGTCCCCCAGGTGAGAGCTCCGCCACGTGGCAGGCGAAGCCCCTGGAAAATCGAATGTTCCGCGGGTGGCCCCATGCCCACCAGAGGGGGTGTCTGTCCTCACAGGGCAGCCAGGGTGGGAGCAGGGCCCTCGGCGCCCACGTTCAGCGACCACGGAGCCCAGCCTGGTGTGGAACGCCGTGCAAATCGGCCAAGGCTGAACGGGGCTCTGCCAGGTGTGTTAAACGTATTTCATTCCATTCTGACCCTTTTAAGTCAATTGCCGTGTGCTTTTTGGACACGGGAGACCTCCGAGCGCCCAGGAAGGGCCGTCTCCCCAGATGGGTCCAAGCCCTGCACCTCGCCCTCTTACTCTCTGTTGCCCCTTCTTTGCCACCAGCCCCCTACCCCCAGACCTTCCTCCTCCTCTCGCCCAGCTCCCTGGGACCCAATGCCTCAAAATGTCCTTTGTTTCTGGCCACTTCCCTGCACGGCCCCAGCGCTTCTTTGTCTCCTGGCTGCTCTGACCCGATTCTCTTAGTGGTCCTCGGAGCCTAGGCAGAGCCACATTCCCGGCAGCCTGCCGGGAAACAGGAGAGAGGGGAGGGAAGCAGCCCGGAGCCAGAGTCGGTACCACGGTCACATCCGTCTCTGCCAGGAACTCGGGTCTCCCTCCGTCTATTCGCTTTGCCAGCTTGCTTAGAGTCTGAGTACAAAGAGTTTGGTTTTACAACCCGCGGCGCATTAATTACGAGGGGGAGACAGGAGAGAGGATGGAAGTCTCCATTCTGGTAGCAGCAAGAATTGAGGAGAGAGGGAGGAAGAAAAAAAAAACCAAAACATGAAAAATACTTGAGAAACCAAACACCGTGTCTGGGGCCCTGCTGGTCGGGGCGGAGAGTCCCTCTCAGAGGGTGGCGACTCGGCCGCCCGCCCGAGGTGTTGATCTGGGAACATCAAGAAGGAGCGAGTGAGACGTACTGTCACAGAAGGCGGAAAAGCAGACTGTGCATTTTACAGATAAGATGGAGAACTTTCTTCAGCCCAGAGCATCTAACTTCCCACCAGCGCTGTGTAAGAGCTTCCATGTTTATGTTCTCGTCTCTCAGAAACATTTGCCCTTCTTCCATCTTCCTTCCTGGGCCAGGACGCAGAAGCCACCAAGAACTTGGTTCCTGAGCCCTACGCCCACTTCTGCCTGGAAGGGCTCCCTCCCAGGGTGGGCCGGTGACTACAGGTGACCTTCAGGACCTCAGGGGAGCTGCGGGGGTGGGCGGGGGGGGGGTTGTGGTGGGATCTGGCAATGCCCCCGGTGCTGTAGGCACAGCCCTGGAGACTTGCTCTGGGCCTGCAGGGCAGCCAGCGGGAGGCGGGTGGGTTTCCGTAGATGCTCAGCTCCCAGAAAGAGTGCAACTGCCTCTAGGGGACCAAGTGCAGCACCCTCCCCTCCCTGGGAAGCCCTGGGGCTTTGATTCTGTGAGCCAGACCCAGCACCTGAACCCAGAATAAGGGCGGGCCGGAGAGAGACGGCCCGATGCAGCCAGGGCAGGCCACTCTGCTTCGCGCAGGACAGAGAGTGAGGCGGCCTTGCCACCTGGGCACAGCCTGTCCCCGGCCTCATGCCTTCCTGCTCCTTGTCTCCAGGGACACTTCCTCCCCTGCTCCCCTCTTCTAGGTTGCCTTCCTTCCTCTGGGGCCTGCCTCCTAACGCCCTCACGTCTGCCCTGGCTCAGCCCGTGCTGGCCCCTCGGCGCTGGCCCCCTCCATCCACGTCGCACCCTGACACTGAGCCGCACGCCCCTCCGCCTGTGCGTCCTCAGTCAACCCCTCCCTTGGGCGAACCCCCCTGTAGCTCCCTATTCCACCTCGTTTAGATCGCGGGCAGCTGTGAGAATCTGACGGACACACGTGCAGCAGTTCATCCAAGACCTGGGGGAGCTTCAGATCTCCCCAAAAATTCACCCAGCAAGCTCCTGGAGGTCTATGGACCCAACTCAAGGGCAAGACCCCTGAAGCAGCTCGGAGGCCCTTTCTGCAGGAGGGGCTGCTCTGAGCCCCTCCCTGGGGTCCCAGCCCTCCCGGAGCTCCTGGCTCGCGCCCTCACCAGGGCGCCTTCATCTTTACTGCACTTTGGTCGCTGACCTGACTTCCCCAAACTCACTGCAGAGCCCTTGAGGTCGGCACGCCAGCACATCCCGAGCCAGCACTCCGCAGAAGCTTATCAAGGGAATGAACGGACACAGTCAACGGGAAAACGTTCCGTCAGGACAACACCTGCAAAGGCTAAGTTCACTGGAAGGAAGTGGTCCTTAAAGGCTGTGACTGCCCCTTGTCTGACCACTACCCAGACACAAGTGGTTCTCATCTAGAATTGTGGAGGTCGGGCGCTCACGGCGGCTTCATTTCTCACTTCATCACTTTACACAAAAATGCTCTTTATCATTTTTACGTAAGAGGGCTTATATTAGCCTCAGCTGGTGTGGCTCAGTGGCTTGAGCGCCGGCCTGCGAACCAAAGGGTCGCTGGTTTAATTCCCAGTCAGGGCACATGCCTGGGTTGTGGGCCAGGTCCTCCATTGGGGATGCTCAAGAGGCAACCACACATTGATGTTTCTCTCCCTCTCTTTCTCCCTCCCTTCCTCTCTCTCTAAAAATAAATAAAACCTATATTTTTAAAAAAGAGTGGGTATATTATACAAGGGGGGACCCCCCCAAAAAACAGAATTATATTCTGGAGGGCAGGCTCCTTGTAGTCCAAGCTTCCCCCACTAGGCGAGAGTTTTAGGAGCCCATCTGCATCAGCGGACCAGCCAGTGTTGTTGTGAGAGGCTGCATTTGACTGCAGTGAATTTTGGGGGGAGACTCTTTGAACGTGTTTGCCCATTTCATGACGTCTGATTTACAAGCGCCCCTGCCCACGCCGCGCTGAGAGTTCAGCAGTTCTGGACTAAACCCGGTGTGACCCCCGTGCCCCACACTCCCTATTCACCCGATCTCGCCTCGAGTGACTTTTTTTGTTTCCTCAGATGAAAAAGGTCCCCAAAGGGAAATGTTTTGCCAGCGTGGAAGAAGTGAAACAAAAAATGGCGGCAGCACTAAAAGGCATCAAAATCGACACGTTCAGCCCCGGCGGGTGTGTCCCAGTGGATTGAGTGCTGGATTGCAACTCAAAAGGTCCCTGGTTTGATTCCTGGTTGGGGCACATGCCTGGTTTGCAGGGCCAGGTCTCTCCCACATCAATGTTTCTCTCTTCCTCTTTCTCCCTCCCTTCCCCCACCTCTAAAAATAAATAAATAAAATCTTTTTAAAAAGCGGTAAGTTCAAAAACTGGTTTGAGCTGTGGAAAAAAAGTCTCGATAGGCGTATTGTATAAATGGAGAGCGCTCTGACGGTGACTGAAGTCTAAACATGTAAGAATAAATACACAATTTTTTATAAATAAATTCTGGGTTTGGGGGGCTGGTCGCGTCTTCTCTTTATGTTACAGTGGAATTGAGTACTGTCGGGGGCACCGAGTATTCTTCCCACCTGTTAGCTGTTGCTATGATAATGCTTTTGGAGGGTAACACCACAGCTATGCAAAGTGGTTTCATCCTAACCTCCCAACCAGTTTGTGTAATAAGTGGGGAGCGGCTCTCATCTCCACTCACCCAGGGTCTCTCGGTCCTACGCGCCATCCCTGCTACATACCATCCAAAGTCCCTGTCCCTATACTTAGCTCCCAGGCGGCCCTCTGCCCAAGCCCACAAAGCCCCTTCCCCTCATCCTCTGCCCTCACCCCCCACCTGCACTTGGAGAACTCGCCCATCCTCCAGCTCCCCAGTCAAGGTCAGACTGAGAGTCGGTTCCACGCATCCCTCTCCAACTCCGTGTGCAGCCACATCGTGTTGGTAGTTTGAAATCTGTCACGGTGGGAGTATTTACACCTTGGAAATTGGCGGAGGCCTGGAGTCCGCCCACAGGCTTCCATCCAGCCTCTTTCCCCGCTCCGCTTCTACCAGCTGGGTCTGGTTAGTACGCGGAAGGTTTTTGTCTCTCAGAGAGAAATGCACCCTTTCGGGAACACCTTGGAGTAGGGGCTGTGCGGGGCAAAGCGGTCCCCCTGGTTGGGCAGACAGAGCCCCCGACCCTGGCAGGGGGGGGTGGTGACGCGAGCTGGGAGCTTAACTGATGAGCCCTGGAGCTCATTCCCTCCCAGCCGGGCCTCCTTCAGAGCCTCCTTAGAAATGCCAGTCAAGCCTTATGATTTTCCTCTTTCATTATTCAGCGAGGAGAAGGCGGATTAAAAATACATGATGGCATTTTCCAGGTCGGATCGCTCAGCGCGGCAAGGGTGTTTATCAAGGGTCCTTGTTCCCGCTGCGATGGGGATAGGAAGCTGGGCTCCCGCCCCCCTTCCCCAGCCGCCCTGGGCCCCTCGGCCCCGCCTCCCTCGGCATCTGCTGTCTGGGAAAAGCAAGCAGGCCCCTGCCAAAAGGCGCGAGTCCTTTGTGCTTTATTGAAAGAGACAGGGTTTATTTTCATTTCCCTTTGCCTCCCGTGCTTTGAGGTCCCCTAAAGCCGGGGGACTCGGGAATGCGCAAAGAAATCAGACCCTCCGTAACAGTGGCTTTCTGGCTAATTGCCTGGGTAAGGATTAGCTCTGCACCCTCTCCTGCTTTGGGGTCTGCTTTCTCATTAGGCCTTTACTGATCCTCAGGTAGGACAACTGCCAGCCCCTTTCGTTTTAGGGACACTTCTAGGAATCTCGCCCTTTCTTTGTACAGTGGTTCAGTGCTGGGGTGGGGGAGGGCGCGCTTCAGGAAAGCCTGGCCACGCTGGCTCTGTCCCTGCCCTGGCCCACCTTTGTCCCAGCCCGGCTTGGGCCTTCCTGACTGACAGACCCGAAGGTGCTGGGAGGGGGGACAAAGGCCCCTTGCACATAAGCTGGCGGCCCTGGAGGAGGTGGGGGGGACAGAACTTCAGGACCAGATACCCCTGCTCTCTGCACCCGCACCGGCTTCCAAGAGCTGGTTCTGCTCCTCTCTTCCCAATTCTGCGTTGAGGGACATCAAGTTGGGAGCCTGGAACTGGCTGAGGTAGGAGTGTTTACACCACGGATGTCGGCAACAACCACCATTAGGCCTTTATTTTTCCGGAGAACCCGGCAGTCAGCATTTACCTGCGCACACCTCCTGTGTGTCGCCCCTCCCCCACCGCAGGGCCAGGCAACTGAGCAGGGACTGACTGCAGGACAGGACTGACTGCAGGACGGGAGCTGGGACTGGGAGAGCCACTCGGTGCGTCTGCTTTTCTAGGAAACAGAGCTGGGACTTAAATGTTTCGGATCAGTGTGCAGGTTTCTCTACTTACCCAAACTGATGTGAAGGGGCTGCCGAGTAAGGCCACACTGGAGACCCCCGACTCCAGGCAGAGGCTTCCATCGGGGTGAGACAGAGGACTAGGTGGGGCCGTGGAGAAGCCTTTGTCTCCTCCTTTGACCGCAGGTTTTGGTCCAGTTCCCGGTCCCCATGAAGAAGGGCTCTCTGGGGACAGGGTTTGGAATAGTGAGGTAGGGGCTGTGATGGGGCACCCCTGCCAGCTGCTGGAGATCCCACCTGAGGACACAGGGCAGGATTAGGGGGTTCGGCTCCATTTTCATCTTGCCCACCCCGGGGAGCTCAGGAAGGTCCAGTAACCAGACCAGGACAGATGGTCCACCGGGCAGCCAGGGCCTGAGAAGGAACAGGGAGTGTCTGGCTGTCCACGCCCTCCGGCCACACTGACCAGTGGGTCGACCCAGAGCAGCGAATCTCCAGCCACGTCCTGGGCACGGTGGGCAGCCGGGTGCCGGCCTGGATGAGAGACTTTCCTGGTTGGTTGCAATTAAACAGAGGCTGCGGGCTGGCTCCCGGGAGGCACGGCACGGCACAGTGATGCATCTCTAACCTTCTCTGCCCGTCCCCCTCCAAATTAAAGGGGCTCTAAAGTCCAATTAGGGCAGGGAACACACTGCCTCTTTCAACCAGAGAGTCTGACTCTGCTCAAGGGACAGTTGTGATTGCCTCCGGCCTCCCCCAAGCTAAAAAATTATATGCTTTCTCTCTCTGTTAAATTACCGCGGCCTGAGATTGGTGCTGAGGGGGTCCCTGCCGGAAAACCCCAGCGTCAACCTTCTTTGCGAACTCTGAGCCCGTAATTGGTTTGGAAATACCGGGTGAATAGCTAAAAAGGCTTCCGGGGGATTAGTGTCAAACAACGCCTCCCCTTGGTGGTGTGGGGAGCTGTCCTGTGGGCGAGGTGGTGGCAGGCACCATTAATTTCCACCGTGGTGCAGAAACAGCGTCAGGGCTCAGGTTGGGGAGCGCCGTTCTTGGAACCTCAGACCAGCCCGCGGAACCGGGGGCAGCTGTGCCGGAGGCTCCCAGCCCCTCGCTCCCCGGGGCTGGAGTGGCACCCACAGCTGGCACTCACCCGCCACATTTGCCCAAAGAGCAGTCCCTGAACGGAGCAGCCTTAAGCAGCGGAAGCACGAGATTCTCTGTCTTCTCCCGTCTCGGGATGCGGCGAGGACCGAGTTCTCGGGTCAGGGGGCTGCATCCTGCCTCAGCTGCTCATCAGCCAGGTGGCTGCAGGCAGGTCACTGAACCGCCCTGGGCCCCGGTTTGCCTCCTCATAAAATGGGAAGGACGCTGGCAGCAAGTCGTTATGAGGACGAGACGATGCCTTAGGCCTCCCCGCAAATCACCAACCAAAGGCCATACCCTCTGAAAAGTTCTTCCTCATACCTAACATGTATAAGCCCAACCTGGTCCCCTGCAGGTGCATTCCTGGGGGCCTGAGGCTGGAGAATCCTGACCCCAACAACACTTCAGGTGCTCAGTAGCCACTCGTGGCTAGGGGCCACCAGAGTGGACAGCACAGACATGTAGTATTTCATCACTGTAGAAAGTTCTATTGGGCAGCACTGGTCCAAGCTGTCTGATGTTACCCAGAGAGAGTGCCTTCCAGAGTCCCTTGCAAGGAGGCTGACCACAAGGTGGCAGACAGAGGTGGACACAGGGAGCAGGTGAAGGTCCAGGTCCCTGCTAGAAGGGTGCTGGGCTGCTGCAGGACCTCGACAGCGCCCCCAACCCATGCAGCCTACCCCAAGCAGGGACGGCCAGCTTCCCCTCCTGGCAGCCAGGGACAGTGCCAAGTCATCCAGGAAGGGCCACCTGTGCGTGTCTGTCCTGAGCTGCCGGAGCCAGGGGGGCTGAGCGGAGGAGACCAGCCTGTTGGGTGGGTGGGCTGGCTGACATTGGTGGGGCTCCCGGCACGTCCTTCAAGCTGGAGGCCCCACCAATCCGGCGTCAGGGGTGGGAGGCAGCAGGTCCTGACTGCGGAGGGCGCCTGCCCTCCCGGGAGCTCTGCGCCGAGCTCACGTCCGGCCCCGAAGGGCGGAGCGTTGCTGCGGGGGCGCCTCTAAAACGAGGGCCTGCGATTCCCTGGGTAGATACGAGCTACGGGTGAGTAACGGTCCTGGGTCGCACACCGACTCTGCCTTTGACTAGAGGGAACACATGGAAACGGTTGATTAAAAATAAATAAAATTAAGCTGTTCTAGTTTGTCCAGACAGAATGGCGGCGCCCTCCGCCCCCCGCCCCGCTCCCTGGGCCGCGCTGGGAGCTCCCCAGGAGTCGGCGTGAGCTGGCGACGGCTGGTTTTGCAGCCCCTGTCTGATTCACACGTACATGCAGGCATGGAGCAGACAGACACATTTTTAACCAGTAACTGTCATGTGTATCGGGTCCTTGCACGTCAGGGAAATGTCTCTCCAGAGGAAGGCGGGTGTTCCAGCCTTCTCTGCCAGGGGTGGTGGGAAGCAGGTGATCGGGGATGGTTTGCAGGGGGCCAGGGACACAAAGGAGCACAGCCTGGCCATCCTCGGCTCCTTCTCAGACATGGTGACAAAGGCTGGAGGCGGCCGCTGCCCTCCGCCGTGCCCTGCAGCCGGCCCCCGCACAGGGAGACCCCGCCACTGCTTTCCCCAAAGTTGCACCTTCAGGATCTGACCTCAGAGCCAGTGCACAGCTCACTGGAGCGGCTGCGCTCAGCAAGGGGAGGAGGGGACGGAGACCCGGGAAGGCGGTGGTTTCCTTCTGCAATGGCAGCGTGACGCGGTAACGGGACTCAGGGCCCACACTCGTCAGCTGGCCAGTGTCACCACGTTCACCCTCGCCACTGCCCCTAAAGCAGGCCCTGCTGCTGGGTCACCCCCCCCCCCCCAGTGTTGGGGGTGCTCTGAGGCCGTGAAGACTGGCTGGAATCTCTCCGCGAACACGTGGGCACGGGCATGCGCTCTCACGCCTTTCTCACACCGAAGCCTGTGCTCGGGCCGACCCGGAGCTTTTGGAAAAGAGTGATTCGCCCCCGCCCCTCCCTGCGCAGAGCAGGCACCGCGAAAGGGCCTGGGACTGCAACACCTGGCGTGAGGTCGGCGTGAGATCGGCGATCGGGCTCGGCGCGTTTTCGGTAGCGTATTCTCTGCTCCGTTTCGACCTTGTGGCTGACGGTCCTCCCTGCAACACACTGTGCGAGCTTGACCAGGACACGTTGCCTGACAGGTCCCTGTGTCCCATCTGCAGGACAGAGGAAGTGTACGATGCAAAGTGACAGAAGCCAGACACGGAAGGTCACATGGTATATGACTCCATTCATAGGAAATGTCCAGGCCAGGCAGATCCATAGAGACAGAAAGCACCGGTGTTTGCAGGTGTGGTGATGGTGGGCGTGGAGGGACTGCTGCTCTCGGAGACAGGATCTCCCTTTGGGGGGACGGAAATGTTTCGGAACCAGACACACGTGGTGGGTGCAGAACATTGGGAGCCCACTACCTGCCATCGGGTTACATGGTCCGAAATGGTTAGCTTTATGTCCTGGGGGTTTTACTGCCACACAAGAAAAAAGAGGGGGTGACCCCTCCCAGGGGCCATGCCAGGGGGTTCGTCACTTTGCGCGGTTCTCTCACAGCTCCGCTGCCTCGGCCCAACGCCCCTACACATCAGCAGGGCACCTGTTGGGCCGACTTTGTCCTAACGGCTCAATTAATGGAGAGACGGGAACCCCTGTGTGTTTCAAGGTCATGGAACCAGGACACGAGGTAAAAGCCACACAGGATGAGGGCACGATCCAGAACGTCAGAGAATGGCGACGCTGATGTGCCGCTGTCATTGCAAGGCCCACAGAGGAGGTGGGGCCCGTGGGTCAGGACCGTGATGTGGGGGTGCTCAGTGCAGGCTGCTGGGGGGCCAGCTTTCAGGACTGGGGATCCCAGGCAGGGGACAGAGACCAAAGTGGAGGCGACAGCAGATACTTGGACTGGCCAGCCCCTGCAGAGGGGTGTTGGACACCCCTCATATCCTGGCTCTTTCTGTCACTCCCTGAGGTGCTCTGGGGAAATATATTTTCCTTAAAAGGTCAGGGCTCTGTCCCTAGGCCACCCTAATTCTCCTCGGTGGCCCACTTGTGTGCTGGCACACGCCTCCTGGAGCTGCACGTGAGCAGTGCTGTGTGCCCCGAGACACCACAGGGGACCTCCTAGTAATCTCCTGTGGCTCAGACCTTCAGTGGCAGGAAATGTGTCTTCATCGAGCCGCGATTTCCCTCTAACACTGTTCGATAAACGTACAGGGAAGGAGCCGGGGCTCCGCTGCCCAGTCTCCACCGCAGAGGCTTCTAGAGCCAGGAAGGTGGTGAGTAAACCCCGCGAAGGTCAGGCCCTACGTGGACTGGAGTCAGGTCTCCACGGGCAAACCCCAAGGAATAATGGCACCAACTCTGCCCACCTGTCCCTCCCACCCAGGGCGACGCCCCAGCCAAGGGCACTACACTGTGTCTGAGGGCCGTGTACCCCTCGAGACCCCGGCTCCATCTCTGGCACACGGGTGAAATGGACGGATGAGCGAATGAAGGAGTGCCAGCGTGTTGGAGTGGCCTGAGAGAGCATTTCACCCGCGGTTCTCAGACTCCGCTCCAGGAGCCCAGGGTGCTGCCCCCTGGGGTGGGGGCTGGGTGTGCTGGAGGGGTCCTGAAGGAGGGGGCCAACCACCCCTGCTGCAATCAGAGAAGCTGTGTTTTTGTCTATTGTATGTAGTTTCAAGAAAGATTTGATTTGATAAAAGGGTTCCACCGCAGATGCCCACCCACAACAAGTTGACCCAAGGGCTGCCTTTGTAAATAAAGTTTTATTGGAACACAGACACGACTGCCCCTGGATTGCCCATGGCCGCTTGTGTTATACAACGGCACGGGGAAGAAGGTGCCACTGAGGCTTTCTGGCTGTCAAAGCCTGGGAGATTTATGATCTGGCTTTTTACAGAAAAAGTGTGCCAACCCCTGATCTAGCCGAATCCTCCTGTTTTATAGATGAGCCAACTGAGCCGTGGATATATTTTCAAGGTCACAAGGTAGGACGATGAGGGGAGAGCTGAGAATAGACTAGGGAATTCCTGTGCGTGGCGGTTCCCAAGACCCCCCGCCCCCCCCCGCCCAGCTCAGCTCCAGGGAACAGCCAACCGGAATGGAAGTCCTCGTGCTTGCCTTTCCCAGAACAGTCTGCAGGTTTTCGGCTCCAGCCCCCTGCTTCCTCTTTGGTGAGCCTGGGTGAGACAGGGGCACCGTCTTCCCCGGGTTTGAGGAAAGCAAGGAAAAGAAAGGAAGGAATGGGGCAAGATTTGCAAACAATCAGCCGGCCAGCCCCTCCCCCTCCCCCTCCTTCTATTTTACGTGGAAACAGCGGCAGCCTCTTGGGCTTGGAAATTGGATCTGCAGGGGCTCGTGATAAGCGCAGGTGAGCAGGGCTGGCACCATAAATAATGAGCAGAGCATGGATTTGCTGATGATGGAGAGGCCTTCGGAGAAGCCAGACCCTGAGAAGAAGGCACCACGTTTACCCAACGATACAGATGATCAGAGTAAGTGGAGAGGACAGGTCATTAACACCAGCTCAGGGAAATTACATACCGAGGAAACCTGTCAGCAAACACGGAGGACGGGTAAGAGCTTTGCGGTGCACGGCTTTAAAGGGCCCGGTGGATGGCCTAGTCCCCGGTGTGTGGGGGCAATGCCCCCTCCCCGGCCTCCCCCCCACCGCACCCCCACCCCGCAGACCTGGAGGAGGACCGGGTGTGCCGATGGCTCCGCCCCAGTGGTTGAGCAAAGAGCACAGCTCTGGGAACAGAGCTGCGAACAGACCTGTGCGGTTTTGGACTAGTTACTAAACCTCTCTGAGCATCAGGTTACTCGTCCGCAGCATGTATTTACCCCAGTGTGTTGTGAGCTCGAAAAATTACCATGCACACTTGATGGGAAAGAATGGGAAACTTCCGTTCAAATTCAAAGAGGTACTTCTATCAGGAATTATCATGATATAAGGTTTTTTTATAACCTCCTCAGAAAGAGTTCATTTCCTCTAGGTCCGTCCATTGCTGCCGTCCACCACTCCCAGGGCCCGCGGGCTCACGGCCTGCAGGGGCTGATCTGTGCCACGGGCCGAGCGCACCAGTCCCTGTCCTCTCAGGACTGTGCGTGGAGGATTTTTTTTTTTTGATGACTTCTTTGCTCAGAGTCTGCACTGGGCTTGGGGGTGGGGGCTGCGTCTCTCACGCTTGCCCCTCCTCTGGAAATAGAATTCCCTCCTCTGTCTGGCCAAAAGCTGCGCAAACTTCAAAATCCAGCACATACGTCATGTGCTTGGTGAGGTCTTTGCTGCCCACTGTCGGGGAGGTGAGCTGCCTTCCTCCGTCTCCGCGTCCTCCCACTTCGTGCGCACTGGCTGTGTGCACTATAACTGGGGGGCGAGGCAAAAATGTAGTCTCTGTGGGGCCAGGGATGACTGTCTGGCCATTATTATCTCCTACCACCCAGCACGACCCCGACACATGACCTGTGCCTGGTAAATATATGTGGCTTGCCCAGGTGAATGGATGGATGGATGGATGGCAGCACCCACTAGAGTTAGTTTCTGGCTTTGGTAGCCCAGTGTCAGCAAATGGGAGTAGGCCTCCAGCCCAAGGAGGCCCCAGGAACATTTGGGGGCCTCTGCCTCACAGGCTCCCCATGCCCGTGCAGTGTGCTCCGTTCCCCGGAAGACCACGGAAGCTGACCTAACAGAGAGGGCTTGTCTCCCCAGGCTGTGGCCTTCAAAACCCTTCCCCCGTCATCGGAGCCCGCAAATAAAATAGTGACCATGCCTGGCAACCTCAGAAGATCAAAGGCAGCGAGAGAAAAGCAAAATCAAATTACTCTGGAAGGCAACAGGCCCTGGAAGAAATATGGCTTGTGAAACTGAAAGCAGAAAGACGGGAGCCTGTCCTCCCCGCCACCCCACCCCCCGCCCCGGGATTGCCAGCTGCTGGGGGAGGAAGGGGAAGCCAGCCCACTGAAGGCTTTGTTTGGCCCACACCATGCTTTTCATTTTTTTTTTCAATTTTAGTATTTGGGTGCCAACATCTAAAATCACATGCTCTCATGTGAAAATCCGGCTCATACGTGCGGCCCCTCTAGAGAAAGCAGGTGCTGTGGGTGGCACCGAGCTCCGTCCCCGATGACAACGGTCGGCTAGACCTGAGTGGTCCCTGTCTCTGCACTGTGGCATACTCCAGGTGACCCTCCCTCCCCCCTCCACACCCGCACCTGCTTGGCCCCTGAAGGCGGATGGATGTGTGACACGGAGGACCCCAACACCCGCAAAGTGCTCATTTCTGAAGTTCCTCCACACCCGGGGTTTGAAGGACTCTTCGCGGCCCTTCACAGGATGGACCCAATACCCTTCCTTCTCTCTTTCTCAGGCACCTGTGTGTTCTGCGAGACCCAGACCAGGATAAAGGTGCCCATCCCCTAATCTGTGACTTGTCTGTCTGAAGAGGGCTTGCTAGTAGGGCCCACCGGGGTTCATCCTCCACCTGTTCTCAGCTTTCAGACGCTGCTGATGTTGAGTCAAGGCCTGTATGTCTCTCTCCGGCTCAAGAGACAGATGGGAGACTGACGAGGGCCTCACCGAGTCACCTCCCGCTCCGGCAGGTGGGTCAAGGCCCCGAGTCGCTGCCTCCTTCCCGCACAGCGAGACCCCCAGCCCCAACTCTGCGGGTGGGAGATGGTTGTCGGGAAGAGGTAGGTGGAGGAGAGGGGAAGCCCCAGTCCTACCTGTTTGTTTGGTTAACGCAGTGGGGCTTATGCGCAGGAAGGAGTGCGGGCCAGCGAGGGCTGTTTGATCTGGGAATGGTTAATCCTTGTTCAAATTTATATCCTGAATCTTTAATGCAACTGTGTCAATGAAGAGTTGGCAACCGCAGAGCCCAACTTGCAGAGTAATTGACTTCCGCTTGAGGGGTTCCGAAGGCCCCGGGATCACACTGGCCTCCCCATCAGATGCACTCGCACTTCCAAGAGCCCCAGAACCTCCCACTTTCTGGAAGGTTGGCCCAGGGAGCAGAACAGAGGAGAGCTGGCAGGGTCCAATTTTGTGACAAGTAATACCAACCGGCTCTATTTCCCATTGACTGTATAAAGAAATCATGACTCCACCGGGGGGCTTTGTTTTGTTCAGTTAGCATGCATTTATTTTTAAAATAAGTTCTGCTGTTGGCTGGCATTGAGTAATCTCAAGCCAAGTGAGAGCAGTGCAGGCCCATGGACAGTGCCCCCCACCCCAGGAGAGGGACGACCTGAAGGAGACGGCGGGCTCCGTGCAGAGGCAGAAGAATGGGAGGAAAGGCAGCCTGGCATCCTTGCAAAGTGGCCATGGGAAATGTTACCAACCAGCTCTCCAGGGGGAAAACCCCTGACTTGCCGCACGTGCCAATTCCTGTGGTGTAAATGCTCCCACCGTGGCCGATTTCAAGCTACCGATGTGAGGTTGCTCACCCGCGCAAGACGGCGCCCGCACACCCGCCCAAGCAGCTGACATGGCACTCTGAGCTTTGTTCTCTTTCCTGCTGGGCTGCTGTAGAAAACGTGGAACAATAGACCAGCAGCAAAAACCTCTGTCTGCTAGTGAGAGGGCAAGAGGACTGGCCAGAGGCCAAAGGCAAGGACAAAGGTACCTGGGAGCCCTCCGAACATCCCCGCCCAGGCCAACCAGGCCCCAGTCAAAGACGGCATGGCTGGAGGTGCCAGCAGAGCCAGCTCGGGGCTGCTCGAGAGCCCTGGATGTGGGGTGGGGGAGGGGCGGCGCAAGGCACCAAGGCACCAGGATCCATTCCGGAAGGAAGACTGCACAGCTGGCGCCCGGCCAGAGGAATACGGACCACTCAGTTTCCTCACCTGTAAAATGGTGTGATCACAGCACCCCCTGTGGAGGGTGGCTGTGAGGGTTAAAAGAGCTGGGGCATCGAATGCCTGCGAAGCAACTAGAAAGTGCAGCTCTGGTGGCTGAGACCCATCCATAAGTAGCCGCGGCTACCCCCGCGGCTGGGCGCAGGGAGACATGGATTGCAAGCCCTGGGCGTGCCCTCTGGGCTCGGGGAGTTTATTTCCAGTGAGAAGGGCAGGGAGGAAATCAGAGCAGTTTTCTGAGGTGGGGGGCTCGGGGGGCTGAGACTTGCAAATGCGCAGAGGGGAGGGGTGTCTCGAAGAACCGAATGAAAGAGCGATAACATATAAGCAAACAAGAGCGCAGAACCTTGTTGCCACAGCGCCAGGCAAAGTACGGACCACTTCCCAGCCCAGAATTTCCCAGACGGCATTCCTTATAAAACAGCGGCCTTCAGCAGGGCGACAGGCGGGTGCCGTGGCTGACACCAGCCCGCCGCCGCCCGGCACCGCTTCTCCGCCTGGTGCCCCAGCCCTTCTGAGTCTCAGATGAGTGGCTGGGTTACCTGGACTTCTAGTTCTTGCTAGAGTGTTAATGGTTGCTAGTGAATGAATGTATTGCCATTCTCAGATATTATTCTTACATTTCAAGCAGAGTCTCTCATTGGCCTTGCCGAAAGGAATGAGTTGACATTATCGGGGCGGGCGGGAGGTGAAGCCCTGTGACGACATGGCCCTATTTGGGGAAGAGTCTTTCCTATCTCTTCAACTTATAATGCCCAAGCCCTAGCTCCGTTGCTTAGAGCGTCGTCCCGGTACGCCAAGTTTGTGAGTTCAGTCCTCGGTCAGGGCACATACAAGAATCAATCAATGAAAGCATCAATAAGTGGAAAAACAAATCCATTCTCTCTCTCTCTCTCTCTCTCTCTCTCTCTCTCTCTCTGTGTGTGTGTGTCTCACTCCTCTTCCTTCCTCTCTCTGAAATCAATAAGTAAAAATTTTTTTAAATTATAACGCCCAAGTATGTGGTCATGTCATCCACTTAGGAGGCTTGTGCCAGCTTTCTCTCCAACCCCCCTCCTTTCCTTTCCCCCCTTTTCTGGAACTGAGGCGCTCCTGGGGACTAGAGGCCACACAGAGGACCGAGCTTGCACCGGAGGGGGCAGAGAGTCTGCAGCAGAGGGGCTGGGGCAGGGGGCGGGGCTGGCTCAGTCAGCTGGGCAGCCCAGGGCCGGCCAGAATCCACATGAAGGTGCCCACATCTCCACGGGAGAGCGGGGTGTCCTCCTACGTGGGGCAGGACAGGTCGCCAAGCGTTCCCAGGTCTGTAATGGCCTCTCCTGGTTTGTTTCTCGTCTCTCTGGCTCACTGTGTGGCCCCAAGCAGAGGCCCGGGGAGATTTCCTCCTGACCTCCGTGAAGATCCCTCAGCGTGGAGGCTGGCATCTCCATCCCTGCGTTCAGTGGCCCAAGGAGGGAGGCCTCCTCAGCCCCTTCCTTGCCCCCTGCAACCTCCACAGCCTGCCACCGGCGTGCCCTTCCCTGGTCCCCCGGAGACCGGCCTCCGGCAAGCGTGGGCGGAGGCCAGCCTGGTGGTCTTGTTAGCGTGATTCAGTGCTGAACGATCGGGTTAAATGGGGCCGTCTCTGGCCCAGCTGGAGGTGATAAGCTCCAGCAAGGAATTTGCTTTACCTCAAACTGGGATGTTTAACCCCGGGAAGGAAAAATCCCTGCTCCCCCCCTTCCCCTGATTCATTTCTCTTGCTGGATGGGCTGCGCTGATGGGCCGTGTGCAGGGACGCTCGGATGGAGCCAGATTCTGTGGCAGAAAATGGCGTCTCCCGTGGCCACTTAAGAGAAAGTAGAACGCAAGTGAGGCAGGACTGGCCGCCCTCCCCGGTGGGGGGGGGGGGGCATCGGGCATGCGAGTCCCCGCAGGGGGCCAGCCTGCCACAGCCACATGCAGACCCCTGCCACGCTCCCTGGCCATGAGTCGGTCCTGGTCCACAGGCCAGCCTGTGCCCCAGTGTGCGGGGTATTTGGCGGGGGGGGCAGCAGAGGGGACCTTGAGATGAAGGTATTTGTGCTGCGCCCCGGGATCCGGGTTTGACTCTGGCCCTGCTACCCACTAGCTGTGTGACCTTGGTCAAGTGACTGAACCTCTTTGAGCCTTGGGTTCCCGGTCTGAGATCCACAACTGTCCTTGCAGCAGGGGTTTGAGAATCGAATGAGAGATGAGTGACGTGCCCGGCACAGTCGCCGGCGCATGGCTGGTGCTCAGGAGATGGGAAAGACGCTCGTGAAGGAGGAGGAGGAAGAGAGCTCACTCTGGAGGGTCTCACTGCCTGTGACCCAGATACCACCCCCCCGCCTTCCACCACCTATGCTGTCGGGATACCGTATGCCTGCAGATCTAAGGACACATACAACATTGTTCGTAGAAACTTATACGTAATAGCAAAACACCAGGGAGGTGGGTCCCAACGTCCCTCAGTGGGATAGCAGGCAGACAGATCGCTCCCTATTTGCTGCAGGGTTTTACACGGGCGGAAGAACACCTGGACTCCGGCGGGACGCCATCACCGGGGGGACTTGGGAAGACTGAGTCAGCCAAAAACAAAACGAACAAACTAACATTAAACTGAAAAACAACACCCCGACCAGAACAAGCAATTGAGTGGCTGATCTTCATAAGAAGACTTAAAAAATAAACAGCTGAATGAATGTCACGGTGTCGACAAGTGCACCTGTGCGGATAGAACTCGTTCGGAAAAGGCCGGAACGCAGGTGTGGCTGCCCTGGTGTGGCCAGGGGTGGGGGGCAGGGCGCACGGGAGGCTCTAGCTCTGCGGTCCTGGGGCTGTGCCGATGTTTGTGTCGTTATCATGTCCTCCTCTCACACGTATGTAACATGGTTTCCTTTCCAGGGTTCAAGTGATATATAATAATGAGAAAAGATGGTTTAAAAAGTGCTCCTTCTGGTTGGCCGATGAGGGAGTCGGGGGCGGGCAGATGGGACTCTGCTGGTGGGCGGGCAGGACCGGCCAGCCACTTGGGACACCAGCTGGGTCGTTTCTTCCCAAGTTTAACGTACATTTATCTATGACTCAGCGGCCCCTTTTCTCGGTAGTTGCCCACGAGAGGAGACAACAGAAGTTCGTACAGAGACCTGTGGGCAAATGTTCACAGTCGCTTTGCAGCCAAGAATGGGAGCCAACCTGGCTGTCCACCAGCGGGCAGAGGGGCGAGCCGATGGGACGCCGCTCGGCAATACCGGCGTGACCTGCTGCACACACTCCATGATGGACGTGAGGGAGGGGGCCGGACTCAGAGGGCTACGTGCTACGTGCTTCCATTCATACGAAGTGCTAGAAAAGGCAAAACTGCAGAACGAGAGGCAGCAGAGCAGTGTCACTAGGGTGGACTTCCCGGGGCAGGAAAGAGAGTGAGGTCGGTCCCAGCTGATATCTGGCACCCGAGCACATCCCACTCGGTCCCTGGGCCTCGTTCCACCAGGAGACCCGGGGGTTTTCCTTCTGGCTGGAGCTGTCAGACCACCTGCCCCGCCCCTCCCCTCTCCTACTCCCAGGAGGGGACGCTGCCCCGTGGGCTGCAGCCGGGCCGCTCTCGACACGCACCTGCAGTGCTTGAGGTCTGCCTTGTGTCCAACTAGCTCAAACCTTCCTGAGTGGCAGGATCCAGGCCCCTTCCCCTGCCTCGTCTGTCTCCCTGCGTCTGCCCCCACCCCCTTCCCTGTGTCCTGGTTCTCAAGTCCTGTCCAGGGCTTGCAAAACCTCTGGGGGCAGCACCTGGTCGTTGAAGGGCAGCTCTCTGGCCGGGTCCCGCCGCATGGGGTCACACATGATCCTACCTCGTCTCTGCCCAGGTCCTGCTAGAGATGCTCCACAGGCCACCCCACTCATCCTCTCCCCGCCCACACACCCTGACACCCCCACCCCCACCCGACCCAGAGCTGGGCCAGCCTGGCCCCGGTCAGTCGCCCCCTCAGCTCTCCCTCCCTCCCCTTTGCTCCAGCCAGACCCGCTGTGTCCTTCTTCCTGGCCTCCCCCAGGCCAGTGGCTGCCAGCCCCAGCCTCGCCCCCCCAGCCTGGGGGTGGTACTTCTCTGGCATCAGAGCTTGTGTGGAAGATTCTGGAGTCAGACACACAGATCTCAAGGACGACCCGGGTCACTTACGAGCTGAGTGACAGATGAGTCCTGCCTCTCGAGCTTCAGTTTGCAGACGTGTGGGACAGGAATTAGGAAGCTCCTGGAGCTGTGACCAAGGGCCTTGCGTGTGCTAAGAGTTCAGTGGACCGAGGTCACTGTGATCCCTTCGGAGCTGATACGTCCCCGGTACTGCACGTTGCGGGGCGCACCGACTTTCTCCAGAGACGCACGGCCATTGGCGTTGCCTCTTCCATTCCCGCAGTCACGGCCGGGCTCGTCCAACACCAGTTCAGCTTCTCCAGCGTTCCCTTCGAGCACGGGGCTGCACGGGGTGCTTGCAGGGGTCCGGGGGCATCTGCGAGTGGTGTGGGGGTTCGCCCTGGGTGGGGGGCCTCTTGGCAGAGGACACCGGGGCTGCCGCCGCATTAGCCCCTTCGCTTCAGGGAACAGCGCGTCGGTGATGGATGAGACTTTAATTAAAGTAATGAGACATTTACAACGGTGGTTATCTCCAAAATTAGACCGTTTAGCAGTTATTCCTGGGGACTGTTCCTTGGGTAGATGACTCCCTTCTTAGTGCAGGTGTGGGGCGGGGGAGGGGTCTCTGAGCCGGAGCGGGATTTTCCCAGCATCCCCTGGGCTGTGACAGGTCAGTGACCTGGTTCCCCTGGAGACTAGGACGTGGCTTCTGCCTGAGGTTTCTTCCCAGAGGGGTGAAGGCATGTGGGTCCTCGGGCACTGGCCAGGTCACGGGATGTGAGGGGACCTCAGAGCGGGTGCCTTTGGCCCTAGAACCCAGCGATCCAGGTGCAAGTCTTGCCTTTGCAACACTTGCTGGTCCTGGGAGTTTGGACCAATCCCTGCCTCTCTGAGCCTCATTTACATCTGTGCAGTGGGAGGAAGACTCCGCAGCCTGGAGGGAAGGACAAGAAGTAAGGGGAGCGAGTACTTTGTAACCTCTCAGGCACCAGACCCGTGGTTATAATTGCCCATTCCAGAACATTCTTCATTAAACTCCAGGTTAGCGCCCACCCTGGGTAGGCCTTCTGCCCGTTAGCATCGGTGAGGACCAGGTGTAAACAGACGGGCCTCACAGGCCCAGCCAGCTGTGCGGGCACCGGGCTGGTGGGCAGAGGTCAGTGATGTGGGTTCGGGCCCCCCTCGGCCAGAAGGTGCGATTCTACCCGAGTCATTAACTGCCAACCTGGGCCTCAACAGAGATGTCACCCTTAGGTCACCGGCCAGTTTACAGTCCAGAGAAGGCACAGGATGGAAGGCGAGTGCTCTTGGAGAGGCGCACCGTGAGCCTCCGACCTCTCATCATGTGACACGGAAAGGTCACAGCACAGAGTTAGGACCCCATGGCCACTGCCTCCGGCCCCTTGCTCCCCAACTCACAGGGGGGTCGTCCAGAGGCCAGAGGGTCAACTGCGCGTCCCAAGGTCACACAGCCAAGGGTGGCCGTGTGGGATGAAACCCCAGCTTCCGGTTTTCTGAGACTTTTATCAACATTCGCACTTCGGCTATTATTATCAATGGCAACTTTTCACTAAAACTTATTTAAAATTTCCCTCACGCCAGGCACGATTTTAAGCACTTCTCCTGTATCACCATGTCGCACACTCGTAATAGCCCTGCGAAGGTCGTTGTTATCGTGGTCGCTGTTCCTGTTTAACAGATGAGGAAACAGGCCCAGAGAGGCTGAGAGACCTACCCAAGGTCGCACAGCAATATGGACCCAGGTCTGTGTCCCTCAAACACCGTCTCCTACCTGAAGGCCCTTGTGGCCGCTCTGGTTGGGGGAGGCCCCCTGATAAGCGGCGGAGGCAGGGGCGTCACTGTCGACCCAGCCTTTCTGGGTTGCCCCAGGGCCAGCTCTCACTCTCCCCTGCCTCTCCCTGCCCCCAGCCTCTCTGCCATCCGCCCGCCGCAGCAGCTCCGTTTCCCTGCCATGATGCAGCCTCTTCACCCCGTATCTGCCCCTTCTCTCCTGGGGCCCCAGGGTCTGCTCACGCAGGAAGGGAGCAAGCCAACCAGTTCTGGCTGTGGGTTAGGATGTGGCATTGTCACCTCTCAGGTCACTTATCCGCTCGCCAGGTGCCGTTCTGGGTGCTGGACGTGCCGCCGAAAAGAAGCCAGCGGGCGTACCCTGGGGAGCTGGCGTTCTAGAAGAAACCCCATTCCCCACAGCCTGAGACAGGCCCTGGCTGTGTGCGGCCTCTGGGCACAGCACCCCAGGAGACGGGGTGGCCGGAGAGCCAGGGCCCGGGTGCCTGCCCGCTCCTCCAGCAAGAGCAGGGCACTGGGAAGGGGCGAGGCGCTGGGGTGGGAGGGAAGGAGGGCGAGCCCAGCCGGCAGCCGCGGTGGGGAGACCGGCGGCACAGCATGGGGCTGGTTCCCTGGTTTCAGCTTCTGCGTGGGTCGGGCCAGGATGGCACTGGGCCCCCGGGGGCCGCCTAAACTAGTGTCCATGGCTTCCACTGGGCAGCCTGAGTGCTGGAATGGACCAGCCCCCTGGGAGGAGGCAGCGCTCCGCACTCTGCCCAGCGGAGGGGAAGGACCAATGGCAGAGGTGGGGGTGGATTCTTGCCCAGCAACAGCTGCCAAGACGGAAGCCGCCCCTCCCACATCCTCCCGGTGCCCTGACTTTGCAAACGCAGGAAACCGCCAGCGTGGGCTTGGCAGATTCCAGAAGAAGAGCTGGCTCCCTGCCAAGAACTTGGATGGCCGCAAGCAAGCTGGGCACGTGGCCGTCCTGCTGGGCTCGGCCTCCTAAACCCGGCTGGGAGACGCCCACCTACCACTGCCCACAGGGTGGGAGGCGGAAAAGCAGGTTGTGCCTTGAGGGTCTGCGACCTGCAGGCGTGATTGGCGGGGGGGTGGGGGGCGCTGCCTGGCCCCTGGGGAGACAGGAGTGGCATCACTGTGTCCAAGCCACAGTGGCAGGAGCCCACCCACAGGGCTCTGCTCAAGACCCTCCTCAAGGAAGACCCCTCTGCAGCCAGGGCGCTGGGCTCCAGCCCTCCAGGAGGGGTCTGCCCCTGACTGTCCCCTCCAGGACCCTCATTTTCCAGCACCCCCACAAAGGAAACCTTCGTCTTGCCCTTGGAGGGCTTGAGGGCACACATAAAACTCCCATGGAGACCAGAGGGCCGAGAGCAAAGACCCAGCACCCTTGACAAGGCGTCTGGGGCAGCAGACCAGTAAAACGCAACCACCCGCACCGCGGGCCAGAGAGCAGTGGGGACGGCAGGCTCACCGCGGGTGATGGACCAGGTGGGGAGCGGCTCAAGCCCACCCTTTCCAGAACCCGGTCGATCATTGAGCGAGGGAGGCTCAGGTTCGGCAGGCGGTGGGTTTAGAAACCGGAAACCAACAGATTCCTTTACCGGAGCCCCATGGAACAATCTGGGGTGCACACTGTGCTCAGCGTGCTTCTGCTCTGGAAATACATCCACCCCAGATGACCACCAGGGGTCCGGCGTCGGCACACTGGAGAGTGGGGGGTGTCGCCATCCAGCCAGCTGTTGTCACCTGGAGGCAACCGTCAATGTGTTTTTCAAACCAGAAACTGGCATGTGTCGATTATCACAGGGTTTGGTTTGACGTGAAAAGCACTATAAAGATATTCCAACCCCACCTCCTGCGGCCACGCAGGCAATGAAAACTTCCACTGGAAAGAACACTGTTACATGAGAGAAGTGAACCCTGGAACTCTGGTTCTGGGTGCCCTCGATGCCTGCAGGGGGGACCCAACACACAGCGTCACTGGGCCAGGATCCATTGGACCCCAGGGGACGGAACCCTGGACCAAGCCTCTCTCCCCAGACTCCATGCAGCCGCCCCCCGAGTCTGCCTCTGTCGCCAAACACACGCAGCCCCTTCTCTGTTGTCGGCGCCCAGCTCAGCTCTGACACGGGGACAGAAAGCAGAGGTGGCCGAGGGTCCCTCAGGGCCTTCCCCTGCAGTCACCCCCCCCAGCCCCTTCATGCGTTCTCCCTGACCCCCCTTTCCCTGCAGAGGACCCGTGGGGTATGCGCTGCCCAGACCAAGACGCCCTGCTCCCGGCCCCCCACCCGCGCTCCCCAGAGCTCCCTGTCTCGCTGACTTAGGGTAGTAATAGCATGGAGCGGGGTTTTTTTTCTTCCTCTTTTAGTCAAAATCAATGACAATGACAGAGTTATAAGGCGAGCGGAGGGAGGAGGAAGAAAGCGCCTGGTGTCAAAATTGATGCAGGAGGCAGTTAGAGGAACCTATTAGGATTTCAGTTGCCCTGGGGTGTGCAGCTCGGCACAGAACCGAGTGAGAGTGACGTCAGCGAAAGCACGAGCGGCGGGTAGCCTTCCTCTCCCCGCACCTGTCATTAACCAGAAGGTGAAGGCGGGACAGGCAGCTATTAGTGGGGCGGGGGGGGCACATGCAGAGATGTCTCAGCCACAGGAAGGGGCTAGATGGCTCCATCTGGAAAAGGCCTCTCCGAGGGGGCAAGGAGGCATTCCAGGAGCCTCGAGGTGGGAGCTGGAGGCGTTGCTGAGTGTCCTAGGGTCTCTGAGGGGAGGAGTCTATCTCCGTGCCACACGCAGGGCCGCTCCTTCTGGGTTGAGGGGAGCCTGGAAGGTCACGGGTTGGAGTGAGGATGCCTAGTGGCTGGGGGGACGCCCTGTGTTTTCTCCTGTTGTTCTCACTGGCAGGAAGCCAGCCCCGGGTCTGGCCCCCCTCCCACAGGACTCGCCCTGCTCCTCCCCTGAGCTGCTCTGACCCCCACGCTCCCCTAAAGAGAGGAAAGCGAGCGGGGGCGGGGATTGCTGAGCACCCACCGCGGGTCTAGGAGGGACCGGAGTAGCGCGGGTCCTTGTCATTTTGCCAGAGCCTCTTTTTGACTTCCACCTGGAAGCAGGGCTGGGGGCGACACGTGGACACCTGTCCCCTACCGAAGAGTGAAATAAATCGGGGGAGGACCTTCCGCCGAGGCAAGGCATCTGAGGAGGCGGAAGCTCGGGCGCGCTGGGCCCTCCTCGCCCAGTATTCTTGGCGGTCTGTAAAGGGGGCTAATATCTGCATGGGGGTTGTCGGCCGCTGGAGGCGGGGCTGGCTGCCTACCCCGCGGGCCCAGGGCAGATGCCAGCGGAGACCCGTGGTTAGCAAAGCGGCAGGAACTCCAGAGCGGCAATCATTATTAGTAAATATTCCAAGAGCGAGAAGCCAAGTGCAGAGCCCTTCCAAGCGTGGGGACCGGACGGGGAGCCCCCACCCCCAACGCAGGCCCTGTGGGGGCAGAGAGAAGGCCTCGCCTGGCCGCTCCCTGCCTGCCAGGGGGCAGCTGGCTCCTTTGCCCCCATGCCCACGCGGGGGAAGAATGAGGGGAAGCTCAATGACTTGGAAAAGGAGCTGAATACTTTCTGGGGATGGTGGCTGGGAGTGGATGGGAATTGGGGAGGGTACCCCAGGAGCTGAGGCCAGCGCAGGTGCTTGCAGTGTTGACCATGAGGGTCCAGGGAAGTGACCAGTTTGCCCACTGGGAGCGCTGCCTGGCACAAGGCGTGAACTTAGGAATGGAAGCCCCCAGCACCAAGGGGCGGGGGGAGCTGGGAGTGAGATGGTAAGTGTTGGTGCAAACACCCCCGGGCCGGTCCATCCTCCCTGGTAACCGCCACAGCCTCTTTCACCAGTACCTAGTGGAAGCCCCAGCAGGATGCTGGTAACCATGACAACAGATGGTTCCATGATGGCATCATGGTGGCAGCATCTCTCATCAAGGTAGCGGGGAGTAGGCCCTGGTCCTTGAAGCCAACAGCATCGGGTGGGCAGAGAGAAGGCCAGGAGCCCACCGAGTGCCCAGCACTGGCCCGGTGCCCCTCACTCTCTTGCCGAATATCCACAGCTGCCCTTGAAGGAGAGGTTTCTTGTCTCCTTTTCACAGATGATAAGGACACTGGGATGCAGACAAGGTCAAGAACCTGCCCCAAATTCAGAGCTCAAAGTCAGTGGCGAAACTGGAATTGGAACTGATGCCATCTGATATCACTGTCTTCCCCGTGGACCATGCTGTCTCAGAGCCATGCACCGGTAACCCTACGTGAGTCCCCAGCCCGCCCGGCCGGGCCATCGCCCACTCTTCTCACAGGGAAACGCTTCGGAAGCAGGGAAAGCAGAGGGGACTCGGTATGGGATGGCGTGTGGCTAATATTCCCATTAAATAAATACATTCTGCTAATTGGATTACTTAGACAGGATCATATACTACTGGATTTCCAACATGATGCTAATAAATTGTGTGAAGAGCTTAATCATGTTAGGATCCCGAAAGCTGGTAAGAGATGAAATTAGAAAGCCCGGCAAAGTCGACACCCAGCTTTCGTAAGGGTGGCAGACTTGGAAGACCCCCTGAGCGGCGTTGCACCCCATCTCTGAAACTGGGGCTGAGGCTGTGGGTTGGGTGTGGGCGGAGGATGGCGAGGAAGGAGAGGGCCCCACAGGGGTTATTCAGCCAGAAAGTGAGAATCACTCTGAAGGGGGTCGTCCCTGGGGCGGACCCCTGGGGCCGCACGACCCAGCCTTGCTTCAACCCTCACACTCCCTCCTCATCCACTCACAGCCCCGCAGGTGAGGGCAGAGTGGGCCGGGGGCTCTGGTTCCCTTAGGGCCCATACAGAGAACACCTGGGTCCCGTAAGCCCCATTACACAGTGAGACGCGGGCCCGCAGCGGCCAGTGGAGTGCTCGTGGAAGGGTATGAGGTTTTGAGGAGGGAGGGGCAAGGGCTGACTGAGCCAGGCGGCCAAGACAAGGCCCTGCCCCTTCACGATCACCCTCATCCTGGGAACTTCAGAGAGACACAGACGCCCCGTTCACTTTCCTGCCTGGAACGGAGTGGCTGGTATTGAATTCATGTTGACATAGACTTGGAAAGGGAGGACCAGAACCTAAGAGCTCGCTACTTCTGCCTCCCGGCCACAGCTCCCCGGGAGGAGTGTGCGGGACGAGGGTTGGTGCCAGAGAGGCTGTGACACTTGCCATCTCGCCAAGCTGGCAAGCAAGTGTCAAAACACTTCCAACAGCATGCGGATGCACGTGCACACACGCACGAGCCCACATGCCTGTGCACACACACTGTCACACACGCGAGCCTCTCCGTGCCCACCAGAGCCTCATTAATATAATAACTAACTCCTGTGGCAGCTTCCCAGGTACTAATGCAAATATTTCTCTAGCTCTCCAGGTTCAAGAGCAACCACTTATACAGTTCTAATTAGCATAACAAAATCCAGTTAAAGAGCAGGAGAAAAAACCCTGGTTTGGTGCCTCCTGCTAATGAACCAAAGCAATTATGGCAGCCCCGAGGCGTCCGGGCCCCCAAGGTGCCAGAGCGCCCACCCGTGCACAAGGGGAGTCAACGTAGAGAAGGCAAAATACGGCCGTGATGAGCCCCGCTCGCCCAAGCGCGGTACGCAGGATCTCAGGCAAGAAGACACACCTGCCTCTACGCCCGCTCCTACGTACGTCCACGCTCGTGCTCCCTGCCCGTGCTACCCAGCCGTCCAGTAGCTGCCGGTGAGGCCCGCCACGGAGCGGGCCCCCTGTTCTGTGCCCTGCCCCCGAAAGTCCTATGCGGTTTGTTCACAGTGCCGCAGTGCTGGCCTTTTGCACGTCGGTGCCGAATGAAGGTACACGGGTGAGAATAAGCCGCGTCTGCAGGAGTGTCATGTCAAATAGGACACGGATGCCACCCTAGGGGGTGAAGCCTGTGCGTGGCTCGGTGGGCACACAACGGGGTGCTTCTCTCCTGTGGGGGGCGGTGGGGTGTGAGGGGAGGCTTCCGGAACCAGGTGACAAGTGAAAAGTGGCTGGCCCGGTGGGCACAGGAAAGAGCAGGAAGGGAGCTCTTGTGGGCGCCGTGACGTAAAACCACGAAGGTGAGAAATAGTAGGGGACACACGGGCAAGGCGGGGGCACCAGGGAAGGAAGGACATGGCTGGGGACAGGTTGAGGCGGCAGGTGGCTGAGGGAGTGTAGCAGGCCTGAAGCTGGGCCTACCCCCTTGAGATTATTTATATTTCTTGTATCTGTGTCACGGACATGTCCCATAGCGGTGACTACTGCACATGCAACGCCGGGTTCAAGAGCGTTGCATTGTTAGTTTGAAGTTGGCGGTAATAGGCCATTTGGCAAGCTACAGATCAGTGTTTGATTTAAATAGAATATTAATAACACAGATTCAAATTAAAATACACTTATTGTCATTAATTGCATTGTCAATGTCACACACACACAGAATTGTCTAACGAGGGTGAACTGCTACCATAGTTTGGCTAAAGATACGAGTTCAGCAAAAATCAACCAAAGCACCTCATGATGTGGAACTTAGAAGGATTGTATACTTTATTATTACTTTAAGTTTGTGCTGCCGTTCTTTATGTCGTAAAATTGATCATGAACAGGCACACACGCACAGTTTATTTTTCCCAGAGTCGGCTGTCCGCGCACCACGACCGGAAGGTCGCGGCGGGCGTGCGGACCTCACCCTGCGTTACGAGGCTCCAGCCCTCACGAGGACTAGGACTGGAAGCACAGAGAACTCGGGGACTGGCTTTGGTTTTTGGACACTGATTCAAGGTGGACAATAGACGAAAGGCTACCAGCACGGACACCAGTGAGGGGGCCGTGAAGAGGCCCACGTGTGTGCGGCGGTGACAGGGTGGGTGGGTGAGGACGCAGGGCACACGCAGCTGGGAAGTCAGGAACAAAGCCGTCTGCAAGGTGCCCGACCTGGAGCCCACCACCCCGTGTTCCTTCACGTGGGTCTCCGGGAACATGAACCGTTCTCCCAGGGTCGCGGCTGATCAGACTCGTGCCCTGCGTGGCCGAGACCCAGGGTTGACCTTATTTGGACAGCTGCCCCACAGCTCCCACACCAGGGCCTTCCACAGCGTGGGCTGCAGCTCTGTGTGTGCAGGTCGACCGGTCGTCCCCTCATCCCTCTTCCGTGGTCTCAAAGTCACTCTCTCGTTCAACCCACACTTATCGAGGAGACAGAGCCACTCCTGGATCCCTGCGGAGGCGCCACAGTCAGAGGACCAAGCTCCAGGCGGGGCAGCCGAGGCCTGCGATGCGCTCTCCCCCACCCCCACCCCACCCCCACTCCAGCCCGATGGAGGAGGCCCCTCCAAAGCCATCCAGAGGAAATCAAAGCGGGTGGGAGCAGCTGCTCACGTTCAGAAGGACTTTCTTTTCCCGGCAGCTTTCGACAGGCTGTGGGGCCTTGTGCCCTGTGCCCCCAGACGCAGCGAGAGGCCGGCAGCCGACTCACTGCATTGTCTGAAGCCCCTGCGTGGTGCCGTCGCCTGGTCTTTCATCCCTTTTGGCAAAGAGTCTGCGCCCTGGGCCCCTCTGAAGCTCAGGAGACGGGTCGCTGATCCGCCGAGGAGCCGTGCTCTACAAGGTTAGGCATGTTTGTCCAAGACATACAGATAATGCTCTTATCATGTGTGACCTTTCCTGTATGTGGAACAGTGTCCGCGACAAATACGCCGTTTTTTTAAGTGGTTTTCACACTGGGGTATCCAGCCATTAATCACGATGCGTGTGACTGACTGCCTAGCAGATCCTGGGATCCCGCGTGGGATTCTGGGCTGGCTGCTGGTGGGGGGCAGGCCCTCACAGCATCCCAGTGGGCGCGGCGGGGTGCCACCCCGGGCCAGGCTCTCCCGGAGGGCCCAGAGCAAGTCTGCCCTCAGTGTCTGCGGCAGCAAAGTCAGTGGGGTCAGTATTCGAACGTGTCTTTGCGCCCCAGGCCCGATAAATAACTCATTCTCCACGCATCTGCTGAGGCTGCATATTCAGTGCCCACTCCATACTTAGACATGGGGCCTCCACACCCCTCTTCCCCCCACCCCTGCCCCGGCCTTTTATCATTCGGTGGGGAATGGCTGAGGCCGGCCTGCCCCCACCTCCCTCCCCTCCACACCTAGCTGGAGGAAGGGCGAGAGGTAAAATTCGGGACATTCGCTTCCGCCAGGGTGTTTTCGAACGTCAGCTGGTGGGCGAACACCTGCACTGTCCGATTTGGCGGCCACCAGCCCCCGTGGCCTGTGAGAACTCGGGAGGGGGCTGGTTCGAACTGAGAGGCGCTGCGGATGTCACCTTTGGGACAAATACCAGATGCAAAATGTTGTATTCGCAATTTTTATGCTGATCAGATGTTGAAATGATGGCTTGGTTAAATAAACTGTATTGATAAAATTGATTTCACCTGTTTTTCTTTTATTCATTTAACGTGGCTGCTGGGGAATTGAAAATTACAGGTGTGGCTTGCAGTGCGCGTCTCAGCCCAAGGCAAACACAGGCCCCACGCCTGGCCTCGCACCTGGCCTGGGTGTGGGGCGGACAGCTCGGAGGACAGTGCGGGAAGGCGGGCCCCTGACCTGAGGGCGGCGCTCCTCACGGGGTAGGGGAGGGGCAGTGCTGACACAGGCATCTGTGCAGACCAGCACTTTGAGGGGATTTTTTTTGTTTTCCAAACCCAATGCTCAGGGTAAGGATGGGCTGCCACCCACCCCCCTCAGCCCCCCTGCCTTATGAATAGGCATTTCGTGTTCTACTCGGGGACGCACGGAGGCAGCCAGGGCTTCCCGGGTCCCTTCCCTTTGGAAGGAATTGGGGTGATTTCAGAGGGAGCAGAGCATGGACATCCGCCCAGACCACCTCTGCCCCTGGCAATGCTCAGATCTCCCCTCCCCTGCAGTTCGACGCCTGGATCTACCCTGAGCTGTATCTTAAAACAGACCAGGAGATACGTACTAAGGGGCTGCTCCTGCTTCTGGGCGGTGTCCAGGTCACGTGCAACTCTGCCCCAATTTCCCCCACTGCCACAAAAGCACCCGAAAAGCAGGGGCCACCTGTCACCGTAGGAGCGTTCCCCCTTCAGGGCCACCCTGGGTCTGACTCCTGCGCGAATGAAGAGTAAGAGCAAGAGCGGTCTAGGGCGGGAGGAGGTGAGCAACTGCCCCCGAGGGCCAGGGAGCCAGTGCCGCGGCTGCTGCCCTCCCAGACCAGAGGAGTCTGCCTGGCACCAGCGCAGGGCACGCCCGCGGGCCGCGCCGGGCGGGGAGCTGAGGGCTCGGGGGTGGGCCTGAGTCATCCCTCCACAGGCACATAAACCCGCCACTTCTAACGCGTCTGGGAGTCGGGGCCACAGGGCTCCTGTGGGCGTGGAAGTGTGCAGGGAGGAGGTGGAGGGGCTGATGCCTAGGCTGTTGTGAAGCGGGGGCCCCCCAGACCCCGGGCTGCTGACCGGTACTGGCCGCACAGCAGAAAGGTAGTGGCCCTGCGCTCCTCCTCCTGTCCCGGTGGGCCAGTGAGGGAAGCTTCGTTGGCATTAACGCCTCAGCCCGTGTCCAGTCTGTCTCCACCCTGTGCCACCCTCCTATCCCCCTCACCCCGTGGAAAAATTGTCTTCCACGAAACGGTCCCTGGTGCCAAAAAGGTTGGGGACCACTGTTGCAAAGGACAATGTCTAGGAGCACAAGAAAACCGAGGCAGGAAGGACATTCTAGGTCAGGCCACCATCTAAGCAAGTCTCCGAGGAATGCAGCAGGGCTGATGGAGGCAGGCACATGGGCTGGGGGGCTGCGGACCCCAGGCAATGTGGTTTTAGTGGACTGCGAAGGTCACAGTGGGAAGTGACAGGACACAAAGCTGGAAGAGTAGTCAGGGTGGAGGGAAGGAGAGGAGGACCCCAAAAGGCACACCCAAGAATCAGCTTTCCTCCTGCAGACGGTGGGGCCCCAAAGGGCTCGGAGCTGGGGCGGACGGGGTCGGGTTTAGCGTTCCCTTCTCTGCTCGGGCAGCCAGGGCACACAGCTGGATTAGCACCCAAGGGACCGAGTCTGGGGCCTGACTCAGACACTAGCATTAGGAGCAGAAGAGGGGCAAAGATGCATGAACTCTTTAAAACACCTAGTTGGCCAGATTTGGTTTCAGGCTCAACATGGGGGCCAAGGGACACTGTGTGTCTCCGAAATGTTGGCTCTGGTCCCTAGACGTGAGGAAGCCATAGGCAGCCCTCAGATAAATTCTGGAGGCAGAAGCCCCGTCTGTTGACACGGTATCCGAGCGCGGGAGCGGTTCCACAGCCACCTACCCACCGGCTTCCCACTGACCCCTCGCTGGCTGTCAGACAGCCCAGGCCAGAGGGGTGACACCCAGACGGTCCAAGGCAGCAGGTCAAACCCAGCTAAGTGACTAAATAAAGATGTGAGTGTAACGATGATTAAATTGAAGCACCTCATTGATTTCATGGGAGAGGTGGGGAAGCACGAGGCAGCACTTCCCCAAGCGCATTGTTTGTC
>PVJD01011866.1:0-43281 GCA_004026545.1 Mormoops blainvillei | reverse complement strand
GTGGTCTAAGAGTTGGAAAAATCTGTTAATAATCCAAGTCTGAGCATGATGTTGTAGAGGAAATCAAGGCTGATACCAAAGATGAAATGCTAATTGCCCTGACTTATGATGTAAATGCTTCTCTCCCACCTCTGTAAGCCCTTTTCACACCAATTGCCCTGACTTATGATGTAAATGCTTCTCTCTCACCTCTGTAAACCCTTTTCGCACCAAATCTATACTACGCCCCCCAATACCCTCCCCCACTTAGCCCAGCATAAAAGGAATGCGGGGCTATTGTTCTGGGCTCAGAATTTGGAGTTTGTCTCCTCTGGGCCTGTGCACGTAAATAAAGATCGTGCTCCTAACCCCTCAGTGTCTGGTCGTTTCATTTTTCCGTAACAATGTAGACTTGACTATAGCTACCATCTGGCTCTACTGGTCCTCCTCTCAGGGGTGGAAAGCATTGGCTTTACAAATACAGAAGACAAGGGGAATTAGCCACTTAAGAAAGACAATTAGACTTTCTCGAACCTGAGTCCTTGTCCTTTCAGAAGGCCAGTGCCTTGCAAGTCAGCTTTGTAGCATCTGCCTGGTTCTTTTCGTATTTAGCAATCTATAGCCTGTCCATCGTGCTGCATTCAACTGCAATGGGAGGGGTGACAGTTGAATAGTTATGCTGAATGATGGGGAATGTGATGGCATTTGGAACAGCAAGTTATTCCAGACATGAGGCATAGAGGTCAGGGAAGAAATTATACTAATTCAATACCTACTTATGTTCCAGACAGTCTGTTAGACCCTGGGGATACAAAATAAATTACCTGGGTGCCTGTCCCAAAAGCACTCACAGTAGAGTAAGTAGGCAGATCTAAATGCTACAATAGGGGCATGACTAGTATGCTGTATGTGCACAGTGACAGTCGTGGCCAACTCTGAGGGCAAAGGGAGAGTTCTGGGCAAGACCAGGGTAAACCTGCCAAATAAGGTGATGCCCAAGGTAAATTTTGAAGAATTAACTGGAGTTATACAGGTTGCTAAGGCAGTGAAGTGTATTCCTGACAGAAGATATAACCATGTGCAAAGTTATGGTAGAGACATATTGAGGAATAGAAAATTGTTTAAAACGGCTGGGGAATAGGGTACAATATAGGCAAATGTAGGAGACAGGGCAGAAAGGAAGGCTAGGGTCTGCTTATAAACCACCGTGCTAAGGAGTTCTTAAATGATAAGAAACATTACATATGTTAAGCAGAGTGAAGATATAATAACTTTTGCATTTTGGTAATAGCTCTGCCTAATAGAGCTTCCTATTGTGATGATGAAAATGTTTTATAACCTTCTCTGTTCAATGTGATAACCATTAACCACATGTGGCTGTTGAACATGTGAAATACAGCCAGTGTGACTAAGGAATAAAATTTTTAATTTATAAATTTAAATGTACATAGCTCCATGTGGCTCCTGGCTACCATGTTGGATAGCTCAGCTCTAGAAAATCCCTCTGGCAGCAATGTGGAGGGTAGGTTAGGTGAGAGCAAGATTAGGGGGAGTTAGAAGATATTGTAACAATTCAGGTGTGAAATAATGTGACCTTAAATTAAGGCTGGGGCTAGGGAAATAGAGTTAAAGTGACTAACTTGAGAACTAAAGAAATGAAGCAGACAGAATTTAGTGTCTTATCTGACATAAGGGAGCAGCCCTGATCTTGAGAAGAAGATGGGTACTCGGAGCAGGGACAAATAAGTTCACTTAAGAGGGTGAGAGCAAATCTAGAGACTGTGGAACCGTGGAGCTTGGACTGACAAGGGAGGCAGAAGGAAGTTGTGGCAACACTTGATCTGGCATGTAATGGTGAGACAGATTGTAAGCGAGTGACACTGGAAGCACAGAGAGCAGCTGGGAAGTAGATCTTCCCATGGTTCAGTGTGGCCTGGACTAAGTTGAGGATGGTAGGAGGGTAGATATAAGGGTGAATCAATGTCATTTAAATGGAAAAAACAGTTGATGAGAACTCCATGTTTTTTAGTCTGGTAGAAAAAAAGAAAGGGCAAAGTGATTAGTGATTGTTAAGCATCTGTCAATTAGGTGTATGCTGCTTTCACAGAAATCTTATCTCTGGGATACTAGACAGATTGGTGTTGTCACTGATAGAAATGGATTGCTCAAGGAAGGGGAATAGTTGGTTGAGTTCAATAGCATATATTTTGAATATGAGTTATATCCTAAGTGGAAGATCTACTTTTTCTTCGAGAAAGAGAATTAAGGGTGTATAGTCAGTGGGATTTAAAAAAAAAAACCACCCCAAAACCTATTTACCTACTTACATAGTTTTTTGATTAATGAGTGGTTTTAAAAGATTTCTTTAATAAGGGTAGTTTCAAGGTACTGGATCTGGTATTATTTTATTTGCTGGCCCACATAAACAGCAACAGATAAAAGAGCTTTATCCTTCAAAGTCAACAGGAAAACACTTTAAAGAATGCCAAGCTTAAAAAAGTATGAGCAGCAGGCCAAAAGTTGAACCAAACACGTATCTAATGTTATGACTCCAGATAAATCCAAGTAAACCCAGTTCAATATTCCAAAATAACTTATTTTATTTTAAAATTATATTTCATTGATTATGCTATTGCAATTGTCCTGATTTTCCCCTCTTGGCTTTCTCCACTCAGCAACCCCCCCCTCCCTCAGGCAGTCCCCCACCACTGTTCATGTCCATGGGCCATGCATGTAAGCTCTTTGGCTACTCCATTTCCTAAACTGTACTTTACATCCCCATGGCTATTCTGTAACTACCTATTTGTACTTCTTAATCCCCTCACCTCTTCACCCATTCACCCAAACCCTCTTCCCTTCTGGCAACCATCAAAACGCTCTCCATATCCATGATTCTGTCTCTGTTCTACTTGTTTGCTTAGTTTTTTTTTTTTAAGATTCAATTGTTGATAGATATGTGTTTATTGCCATTTTATTGTTTATAGTTTTGATCTTCTTTTTCTTAAGTAAGTTCCTTTAACATTTCATGTAATAATATTTTGGTGATGATGAACTCCTTTAGTATTTTCTTGTCTGGGAAGCTCTTTATCTGTCCTTCCATTCTAAATGATAGCTTTGCTGGATAGAGCAGTCTTGGCTGTAGGTCCCTGCTTTTCATGACTTTGACTATTTCTTGCCAACCCCTTCTGGCCTGCAAAATTTCTTTTGAGAAATAGCAGTCTTATGGGACCTCTCCTCTTGGTAACTAACTGCTCTTCTCTTGCTGCTTTTAAGATCCTTTCTTTATCTTTAAGTTTTGAAATTTTAATTATGATGTGTCTTGGAGTGGGCCTCTTTGCATCCATCTTGTTTGGGACTCTCTGTGTTTCCTGGACTTGCATGTCTATTTCTTTCACCAAATTAGGCAAGTTTTCTGTCATTAATCTTCCAAATATATTTCCAGTTTCTTGCTCTTTCTCTTCTCCTTCTGGTTCCTCTATGATGTGAATGTTGGAACACTTGACATTTTCCCACAGGCTGCTTATACTCTCCTCGTTTGTTTGGTTTCCTTTTTTTTCTCATTGTTCTGATTGGCTGTCTTTTGTTTCCTTATGTTGGAAATCATTGATTTGATTCTCAGCTTTATCCAGTCCACCCTTGTTTCCCTGTAAATTGGTCTTTATTTCTGTTAGTGGACCGTTTGTTTCTGACTGGATCTTTTTTATACTGTTGAGGTCTTCACTAAATTCCTTGAGCATCCTTTTAACTAGTGTTTTGAACTCTGCATCTGATATCTTGTTTATCTCCATTTTGTTTAGTTCTTTTTCTGAAACTTTTATCTGTTCTTTCATTTGGGCTATGTTTCTTTGTCTCCTCATTTTGGCAGCCTCCCTGTGTTTATTTCTGTGTATTAGGTCGAGCTGCTATGACTCCCTGTCTCGGTAGCATGGCCTAATGTAGTAGGTTTCCTGTGTGGTCCAGCACGGCCTCCCTTATCACCCAAACTGGGTACTCAAGGTGCACCCACTGTGTGGTCTGAGTACACCTTCCTCTTGTAGTTGAGCCTTGACTACTGTTGGCAGGTCAATGGTGGGGATTTACCCAGGCCAGTCAGCTGCAAGGATTGGCTATGACCACTGACTACCAACCTCTACCTTCTGTGGAGTATCAACTGCAAAGGGCCAGGGTGGTAATGCTCTGACATGGTCTGTAGTTGTCTACTGGAAGCGCAGGCTCTGGTATTTCCTGGGTGGTACAAGCCAAGGTCAGCCCTCACCTGTATTCTGCCTGGGGCCACCCTGTCTGAGCTTTAAGGCAACCTGGGATGGCTGCTCCTTGTACTGGGCTTGGAGATTCCCAGACAAAGCCAAGCTGTGAATCTAGGCTGGCTGCTGCTAGTACCTGTCCTGGAGCCACTTAGCAAGAGGTACAGGACCTGGGGGCTTACTGAGACCATCTGTTGTTTGTTTGTTAGGATTTAGGAAGTTGTGAAGCATGAGCCAAAAACAAACCAGTCAAATGGAAAAGTCACTCTTAACAGCTTTGGGTGGGTGTAAGTTGGGCAGAATGGAGCCTCAGGAGATCTCCAGGGTGGGGCAAATAGTGTTAGCCAGGTTGATGGGGTCTCACATATGGCACCTGCCTGCCGGCTCTGTGGATCTATGAGGGGAGGATTCAACAAAGGGACAATGGCCTCTGCCCACCTTTCTGTCTGAGAGAAAGCTCTCCCTCAGCTCTTGCCTTCATGCCAGACACTTCAGTTTCTCCCTGTATGCCGCTAGTGCCTTTCAAGCTGCTACCTTGGTGCTAGAGGTCAGAGGGAGTGTGCCTGAGCAAGTCTGTCTGTGGGTTCTTTAAGAGGAAGGCTTGCGACTCCAGGAGTTTTTCTCACTGACTCAATCCCTGCTGTTTTTTGCAGGCAGAAGTTGTGTGGACTTATCTCCCTGGCACTGGAAGCCTCGGCTGAGGTATCTGGTGTGGGGCTGGGACTCCTTGCTCCTGAGATGTCCCTCCCGAATTTTTATCCACCACACATGGATGTGGGACTAGCCTGTTCTGCGTCCTTGCTCTGCCTGTCAGCATGGATGGATGTCGTTTTTTTATTTCGTAGTTGACAGACTTTCCTTCAACTTGATTTCTGACAGTTCTGAATGATAGTTGTTCTATATTTTAGTTGTAATTTTGATGTGGTTGTGTGAGGAGGTGAGCTGTGTTTACCTATGCCACCATCTTGACCAGAAGTCCCCCAACATAGTTTAAAAGTAAAACAGTAATCCTACTTAGATTGTGAGATGAGAAAACTAGAGGTCTGTCAATATTTATGACCACACGATAGCTTGGTTTTAGGGTCTTGGTTATGTAATTTACCATTGAATACTTCATTATGAAGGTCTACTTTCTGCTCCCATGTGTATATAAACATTGTAACAATATAATTCAATCAGCTGTGCTAGTTAAGTTTAATAGTAACTACTTTAACAGGTAATCCCTTCATTCATTGAAAGTTTATTTCTCATTTACATAACAATCCAGTGCAGGTGTGTATGGGCCAACCTGCCTTTTGGGACTCAGGCTCCTTCTATCATGTGGATCTCCATCTCCTCAGGCCTTGGAGCCCTTTTTCTCCAGGCAAGAGAAGAGAGAGCATGAAGGATCACACAAAAGGTTTTTAATGACTGCTATTCCCCACTTTTCATCATCTCGAAATCAGTCACATGACCCCACTTCAATGCAAGTAGGGTGGAAAATATATTCCTCAGGCAGGCAGCCACTTCCCAGAACAACTATTCACTATGCAAGGGGAGCACCAAGCCTTGGTAGGCAGGTAGTCATTGCTATCGTGTAAGACCAAATTATGTTGATAGTCCTCATGACTCTTTGGTGTTTCTTTTCCTCATGTCTTCATATTATTTTCATACCATCAACTCTCTCCCTCTCTCATCTCCTCCCACATCGTCAGGACTATACCTGTGGTTTACTCATATTTTCCAGTTATTTTACAGGGCTTCGATGTCTAACCAGCCACACTCAGAATCCTCTTTGGAATTTACTTGTATGAAAAGCACACTGTATGAGATAAGGAAATAACTGGTAAGTCTCATAAATATAAGCAGGTGCTCTATAACTCTAGTGCAAATATACATAGAAATGAGCAAGTTGAATCTACCCAGTCTTTTTTTAAGAAGGATCTATTGACTTTAGCACCCTCATTTGTTCTGTAAACTACTCAGCATTAAGAGGGTTATTAAAGAGCATTAAAGGATGAGAGATTAGAGTGATTATATCTTAAAAATTATCAGGCCTATGTCCAGAGCTCAAGTGAAATTAATTCAATCTGAATTTTTACAAATAATTATTAACCCACTGCTTTGTAGGGGGCACTTCTGCTGAGATCCTAAAGGATACACACACACACACACACACACACACACACACAAAGAAATCCTTGAGTCAGCCTCTGTCTTCAAGGGTTTTTATCCTTTATTGTTCAATAGCCCTTTATTGGGCCTCTTTGGAAAATTCTTACCAAAATGCATGTCTCTGAAGTGATCTTTTTTGGACATAGGAACAAAGGGTAGTATGACTGAACAGTAGCTAGTGACATGTTTTAATGTTGCCAGTAGTGAAAACTCTTCTGGTCACAGAGATTGTGCAACAGGATTTAAATCCTTAAACTTGGGGTGACCAAAAGGGGGAAAATTTGAAAATGATGCAAGAAGATATTTTAGAGGCTACTTTCTAATTTTCACTCAAAATCTCTGCCAGATAAATTACTAACTTTCATGTCAAGAGAATGAAATCTCCATTTCTAAAATCTCCACTAGGCCTGAGCAAGGTGATTTAATGTCTTTCTACCTTATTTTTACTTGTCCACAAAATGAAAATAATGGTTTTCACCCACTTACCTTTCAGGATTAGCTCCAGGCTGATGGGAATAATTTCATTATAAAGAAAAGGTACTATTACAGAGGTGTAGGCCTTCTTTCATCCTAGTACTAGTGCTTGTAGTAACACATACCTGGAGTAGAAAAAAGGAATCATCCTTGTTAACAAATTTATCAAATTACCTGCTCTGCCCAACTGCATGTTTCATATAAAGACCAAACTGGAATGTGTGAAGCAAGAGCTAGAGAGGAAATTCATGCAATTGGAATGCGAATTCTTCACAGGGTCTTTGGCAGAATTAACTACCAGGGAGTGCCGTAATGGGAAGTACCAGTGTCAAGGTTCCAACCAAAGATAGAATCTGCCTTCTGTGAGTAGAAACACTGGTTACTGAGAATTCCCCTCTGGTTTGGTTAACGCTGAGGATTCTGAGCTCAGAAATTGAACCAGACACAGTCCATGTGCCATTGGAGCAAGACTATTTTCCAAGCAGCCCTTAGATCTAGGGGCCTGGAGCAGGGCCCGGTGCCACACTGACGGGGAGTTGGGGGAGGTGTGCTGTAATGCCAGGCAGACACACACCCTGGTTCTGGATTCTGGATACCATTTCATGGTAATGAGGACTTGGGCCAGTCCCTTAACCTTGACTTTTTATCTATAAATAAAAGTGAGTGGTGTTGAATTTGTGTTTTCTGATGCTCAGGGGTTCAGGGAGATTTGGGAGGGGGCAAATCTCAATTTCCAAAATGACTGATAAAAACCATGCCTTTAGAGTATGGCAACATAGGCTAGTGGAAGCACACTTTCTTCACTCTGGGCTGGAATGATTTAAACTCAGCATGGCCATACTATTTATCTCATGCTAATCAAAAGCTTATATTAGCAGTATATAGATTTTACAGATCTTTAATAATACAGAAAATATTTGTTAAATATATTTTGTGAAATTCATTCAAAGTGGAGGTCATGGGAGAAAAGTAACAAAAGTATACAAAAGCATATGATAGAATGGTTGTGTTTCAAAAGATGCTCTCAACCTTACATTTACAATGAAACTAACCATCTTCTCATTGCTATTGGTAATCCACATACTGTCATTGGCCCATAATGACATCATCATCATTGTTTTCTCTGTGAAGTGACAGTGAAAGAGGAAAATCACAACCTGCCTTAAGTGAAGCCAAGCTAGTGGTAAGTTGTTGTATTGAACAATACAATTTTAATAATGATAATAAGCCCTGGCATGGTAGCTCAGTTGGTTAGAGCATTGTCCCAATATATCAAGTTGGTGGGTTTGATCCTCGGTCAGGGCAATACAAGAATCAACCAATGAATTCATAAATGAGTGGGACAACAAATAAATGTGCTCTCTCTCTCTCTCTCCCCTCTAAAATCAATAAATAAAAAAATTCCAAAAAAGAATAATAATAAGCAGAACCCAGGATTTATGATGACAGTTCATATTCCTAGGAGGACATAGGAGGACAGAGAAAAAGATGCCATTTGAGAGGGTGTAGAAAGAAAGCAGGAGAAAATCTATGCTTTGACCTAAAGGAGCACAAACCATAAGTATGTTAGTTCAATCACTGTACTAAAGGAACATTATTGAGTTTGATCATTATTGAGTGACACAGTGAGTTTATCACGATTGCATGTCTAGGTTCTGAACTCTAGAGAAATTCTTTTCAACCATGGCATGACAAGTTGCATTTCCATCTTGAAATCTGAAGGACGTAGCTATGCATGAATCACTTCTGAAGTATTGGGAGGCCAGCCAAACCCCAAATTCACTTGTTAGTTTGGGGTTTGTTTATAGCCAACTATGCATGTCTGTCACACCCATCTCCTCTAGGGCTAAGCAAACCAATAGCTACTCTTGTGTTTGGGATACTTCTGCAGCTTTCACACCTCAGGTGGGCCTAAACCCAGGGGTAGCTTTTTCCCTATGTGTTGCTATAGTCTTTCTAGAAGAATGAATTGAGAATCAGAAGTCCTTGGTCCTTAATTATTCCTATTTTTCTTAAAACAAGGACAAGTCATTTATTTCTCCAAGCACCATCTTTCCCCATTAAGACACAGCAGCCCATCTTGCCTTTAAAATACAAGTGTGCATTATATTTGCTGCTTTAATGTTTAAAAGCACCTGCTCATATATTTCTCCATTTAAACTTAAAAGTGACACTTCTCCCTGGCCCCAACCAAAGTATCATTATTGTGATTATATCTCTGATATCTGGGACTGTGGCTGGTAGGTAATCTCAGGATGTTTGTTTTGGATACATAATCTTTAGAGGGATAACTTTACTAGCAAATATTAACTTTAGATATTTAGCTTTTATTTGATCATCTTTAAAGCTGTTCTCAGTGGGCAAACACACTTATCACACCTTAACATCACAGAGTTATTTTTAAACTGCATTGACAATGTGAAGTCAATGATATCACATATTTTCTGGCTATGGAATGTAATAAAAGATATCAAAGAGAAATGCTGTCATATACAAGATAGTAAATTTGTATGCCATACTGTTAATTGTTGCCCTTTGTAGCAAAATGGAAGTTCTATGAGGAAGAAGCTTTGATTTGAATCCATAGGAGGCTGGTTCTGCTGCTGAGAATTCTGATATCAGAACACTCAGTAAAATGCTCTGATAATGTGGAAAAGTTACTGGCTGGGTACAGAACAGTTTCTTTAACTTAGGCTTTGCTTTCACATTTGCATATTAATAAAGTAATTTCAGAATGTAATCTATTTGTTGAATATTTTCCTTCAAATAATCTTGTCTCTAGAAGGACTTTATAAAAATATATAACTCTAGAGTTCTGGCCAAGATGGAGGCATAGAGGAGACACTTTGCCTCCTCACACAACCAAAAGGATGACAAGAAATTTAAAAACAAAAACAACAAGAACTGCCAGAAAATTGAACTGTGTGGAAGTCCAACAACCAAGGAGTTGAAGAAGAAACATTTACCCAGACTGGTAGGCAGGGCAGAGACTGAGACAGGAAGCCAGGGCAGGGAGGACTAAGCAAGGTAGCTGCTGGAGGACTGGGCGGGCAAGACAGCAGCAGCTGGCAGTTCCACATTTGCATGCAGGTAAACCAGGAGGAACAACAGGGGAGCGAGACAGACCATGCAACCCAGGATTCCAGTGTGGGAAAAGAAAGCCTCAAAACCTCTGGCTGTAAAAACCTGTGGGGGTTGTGGCAGTGGGAGAAACTCCCAGCCCCTCAGGAGAGTTTGTTGGAGGAGTCCTCAGGGTCCTAGAATGTACACAAACCCACCCATCCAAAAACCAGCACTAAAAGGGCCCAATTTGCTTGTGGGTAGCAAGGGAAGTAAATGAGAGCCACCGAGTCAGACTAAGCCTCATTGTTCCCTCTCAGACCCCTCCCCCACACACAGTGCCACAATGCAGCCACATAAGTTGCTCTACCCTGGTGAATACCTAAGGCTCTGCCCCTCACAACATAACAGGCATGCCAGAGACAAAAAATATGGCCCAAATGAAAGAACAGATCAAAGCTCCAAAAACAGAACTAATCAATGAAGAGATAGCCAACCTAACAGATGCAGAGTTCAAAACACTGTTAATCTGGGTGCTCACAGAATTGGTTGAGTATGGTTGCAAAATAGAGGAAAAAGTGAAGGCTATGCAAAGTGAAATGAAGAAAAATACAAAGGGAATCTATAGTGAAGGGAAGGAAACCAGGACTCAAATCAATGATTTGAAACAAAAGGAAGAAATAAACATTCGACCAGAACAGAATGAAGAAACAAGAATTCAAAAAAATGAGGAGATGCTTAGGAACCTCTGGGACAATTTTAAACATTCCAACATCTGAATCATAGAGGTGCCAGAAGGAGAAGAGGAAGAGCAAGAAATTGAAAACTTATTTGAACAAATAATGAAAGAGAACTTCCCCAACCTGGCAAAGGAAACAGACTTCCAGGAAGTCCAGGAAGCTCAGAGTCCCAAAGAAGTTGGACCCAAGGAAGCACACACCAAGGCTACATTACATTACCCAAGATTAAAGATAAGGAGAGAATATTAAAAGCATCAAGAGAAAAGGAGATAGTTACCTACAAAGGAGTTCCCATCAGACTCTCAGCTGTTTCTCAAAGGAAACCTTACAGGCAAAAACAGGTTGGAAAGAACTATTCAAAGTCATGAAAGCCAAGGACCTACATCCAAGATTACTCTACCCAGCAAAACTATCATTTAGATTGGAAGGGCAGATAATGTGCTTCCCAGATAAGGCAAAGTTAAAAGAGTTCATCATAACCAAGCCATTATTATATGAAATGTTAAAGGGACTTATCTAAGAAAAAGAAGATCAAAACTATAAACAGTAAAATGATAACAAACTCATAAATATCAATAACTGAACCTAAAAACAAAAACCAACTAAGCAAACAACTAGAACAGGAACAGGATCACAGGAAAGGCGATCACATGGAGGGTTATTGGTGGGGAGGGGGTGGAGGGAGAAAGGGAGAAAAGGTACAGGGAATAAGAAGCATAAATGGTAGGTACAAAATAGGCAGGGGGAGGACAAGAATAGTATAGGAAATGGAGAAGCCAAAGAACTTATACGTACCACCGATGGACATGAACTAAGCGGGGAGGGGATGCTTGTGGGAAAGGGGATGCAGGGTGGAGGGGAATAAAGGGGAGAACAAAATGGGACAACTGTAATAGCATAATCAATAAAATATACTTAAAAAAACATATAAATCTATCTTTCTCATTTTCTCTCAATCTTCTTTAATCAAGTTAGATTGGATCATACTACCTCAGGCAGGACTTTTCCAAGAAGTCCTGGGTGTTCATTTAGTTGATTTATTAAAATAAAAAATTTCCTATTAGGGAAAAGCAATGTAGTTTCATTAGTGGAAAAGTTAAAAATACATAGACAAGCCGAAAGAAGAAAATAAAAATGCTCTCCATCCCATGTATCTACTCTTGAACATCCTATCGTATAGCTTTCAAGATCTCTTTGAGTCTGCTTTCACACACCAACACTCACACTCTGTGCTGGAGCATGTGTGCACTCACGCACACATTCATATATACTTTTTATATTTAACATATACGGGGTCTGTCCAGAAGGTATCCAGCCAAGTACAATGAAAAGAGAGACATTTACTGAAGAAGATGCAAGAGACAACATACATAGGACACTGACAGCTCAGTCTCCTTCAAAGTAGGCACCTTGGGACCTCACACACTTCTCCCAATTGCCATTAGCTGCTGTGTCGTATTTTTCTGAATCTTAGCAATGGTCTGAAATCTCTTCCCTTTCAAAGGTAATTTTAGTTTTGAGAAAAGCCAGAAGTCACAGGGTGCGAAATCTGGGCTGTAGGGTGACTGAGTCCCCTGGGTGATTTGATGTTTCACAAAAAAAAACTCTGTAAGAGATGTGATGCATGAACAGGGGCATTGTCATGATGAAGCTGCCAATCACCAGTTCCCCATAGCTGTGACATCTGAATCATCCTAATAGTTCCTGTGGAGAAATGTTCAAGCTTAACGCAAAATTTGATGTAGATCCATTGCTTTACTTGCTCTGTCATTTTGCATGTGATGGCCACATAGTACACATGCTCACTCAATGGCCTCTGCTGCCCCCACTAACTAGTACAGTGAAGTTGTCATTGTTCACATGTGCACATTCCAGTCCACTCTCCTTGGCTACCAGGTTACATCATTATCACATCAAACCATTCTCGTTATATTAACAATGGCTTTTTTCGCTGGCCAATGCTCAATCCACTGAGCAACACCAGCAGGGACTGAAGGTCTTTATGAACATCATTGTACAAGTTTTTGTACAATGACTTTTTCTGGACAGACCTTGTATTTCAGCTCTGAAAAAAATTCTTTTTAATACCAGCTGTATGAAGATGTGCTTCACATATCATCAATTCACTTTTACAGTGCATGATTCAATAGTTTTTAATATTTTCACAGAATTATATATCCCCCCTATCAATTCCAGGACATTTTCATCATTCCAAAAAGAAATTCCATATCCATTAGCGGTAACTCCCTATACAATAATTAGCCTTTTGTGTCTGGCTATTTCACCTAGTGAAATATTTCCCAGGTTCATCCATGTTGTAGAATGTACCAGATCTTCATTTATTTTTATGGCTCAATATTATTACATCATATAGATATGAGGGGGAACCCTCCCAAAAAACCCCAGGAATTATCTTCTGGTGGGTGGGCCCCTTGTAGTACAGGCTTCCCCTGATAAGTGAGTGTTCTAAAAACCTATCTGTATTTTTGTACCAGCTGGCATTGTTGTGAGAGGCGGCATTCAGCTTCGGTGAATTTTTTGGAAGGCTCTTTCAATATGTTTGCCTATTTCATAATGGGCGATTTATGAGCATAACTGCCCATACTACCCTGAGTATTTTGCAGTTTTTGACCAAAAATGTCATGACCCCCGTGTCCCACCCTCCGTATTCACCTGATCTCACCCCAAGTGACTTGTTTTTGTTTCCCTCAATGAAGAAAGTCCTCAAAAGGAAATGTTTTGTCAATGTGGAAGGCGTGAAACAAGAAACAGCATAAGCACTAAAAGGCATCAGAATAAAAGAGTTCAAAACTGTTTTGAGCAATGGAAAAAATGTCTCGATACGTGTATTGCATCAAATAGAGAGTACTTTGAAGGTGACCGAAGTTTAAACATGTAAGAATAAATACACAGTTTTTTATAAATAAAGTCCATTTTTTGGGTTCCTCCTAATATACCAAACTTTGTTGATCCATTTATTAACTGGTGAACACTGGGTTGTTTTCACTTTTGGGCCAATATGAAGGTCTTTTTTTAAAAAAAGATTTTATTTATTTTATTATTAGACAGAGGAGAAGAGAAGGAGAAAGAGAGAAACATCAGTGTGTGGTTGCCTCTCGCACACCCCCTACTGGGGACCTGGCCCACAACCCAGGCATGTGCCCTGACTAGAGAATTGAACCGGTGATCCCTTAGTTTGCAGGCTGATGCTCAATCCACTGAGCAACACCAGCAGGGGCTGAAGGTCTTTATGAACATCATTGTATAAGTTCAAGTGTAGTCATATGTTTTCAACTTTTTATAGTATATATTTAGGATTGGAATTGCTGGGTCACGTGGTAACATGTTTAAGTTTTTGAGGAATTAAAGTGTTTTCCAAATTGTCTGCATCATGTTCATTCCCACCAGCAATGTATAAGGGTTCCAGTTTCTCCACATCCTCACCAACACCTATTATCTTTTAGATTATAGCCATCCTAAAATGGGTGTGGTGACATCTCATTGTGGTTTTGATTTGCATTTTCCTAATGACTAATGATGTTGACCCTCTTTCTATGTGCTTATTGGCCACTTTTAGATCTTCTTTGAAGAAATGTCTATTAAAATTCCTTTTTTATCATTTAATTATTTTTTATGATTGAGGTAGTTCTGGATTTGAGTCTCTTATCAGTATATGATTTGCAAATATTTTCTCCCATTCTTTGGTTGTCTTTTTTTTTTTATGTTATTCTTTGAAGCACAAAAGTTTTTAAATTTAATGAGGTTCAGTTTATTTTTTCTTTTGTGTGCCTTTGATTTCATATATAAGAAACCACTGCTTATTTCAAAGATGGAAAGCTTTACTCCTGTTTTTAACTAAGAGTTTTATAGTGTTGGTGTTTACATTTAGGTCTTTAATACACCATGAGTTAATTTTTGTATATGGTGTGAGGTAGGCATCCAGCTTGATTCTTTTGCATGTGGATAGCCAGTTGTCCCAGCACTATTTCTCAGTAATATTCAAAATGGTGACAATAAAATGACCATTGATGTAAGGTGTTACTTATGAACTCCCAATACTATTCCAGCGATCTATATATTTATCCTTATGCCAGTACCATACTGTCTTGATTACTCTAGCTTTGTATTAATCCTCCAACTTTGTTCATTTTATTTTAGGACTGTTTTGGGTATTCCAGGTCCTCTGCAGTTCCACATAAATTTTAGAATCAGTTATCAATTTCTAAAAAAAATATTATCTGGGAATTTCATAAGAATTGGTTGAATATGTAGATTGCTTTGGGGAACATGAACATAGTATGTTTTTCCATTTATTTTAATCTTTTAATTACCTTCAAAGATGTTTTGTAGTTTTCATTATACAAGTCTTACACTTGTTAATGTTTGTTCCTAAGAATTTTATTCTCTTTTATTCTATTGTAAATGGAATTACTCTTAATTTCACTTTTTGGATTATTTATTGCTAGAGTTTAGAAATGCAATTAATTTTTGTACATATATGATTTTCTATCCTTTTTATGTTAAAATATTGTGAACATCTTATGGAAATATATATTTTTTATGTATACTTATATTATGTTATAGAATATAGAAGTATATAGAAAACATATACTTCTATAAGATTACTTTAATGACCTCATAATATTTCACTGTGTCAATATACCACAATTTATTTAATTACCTCATTATTATTGGACATTTAGATTCTTTTAAACTTAAAGTTATAATAAGCCTGATAAGTTTACTTGCCATTAAATCTTTGCAAACTTCCTGAATTATTTCTTGTATGGTATATAAATCTCTGAAGTGGAACTGTTAGGACAAAACAGATGTACTTTGGAGTCATTTGGTAAGTACTGCAAAAATTGCCTTCCTGAAAGGTTATAGGGTTTTCACTTCTACCGAGGGTGTGATACTTGATTCGCTGATTTCTCTTCAACTTTTAGTTTTATTAAAAAACCTGTATGATGGTTTGAAAGATGAAAGACGAGCCTCATTGGTGCTTTGCTTGCATTTCAATTTCCAGGAAGGCCAAATAGCTTTTCAGGCGTTTATTATCTTAAAATTTATTTTCTGTGAAATGTGTTAGGTTTCTTAACCATGAGCGCCCAGCTTTTCCTAATCGTTTTGTAAAAGCAGTTTATTTAAAGTCATCATCCCTATGTCTTTTAATGCTATAAATTTCCTCCTCTGTCATTTATTTTCTGTTTTTGTTTGGTTAAGGTGTTTTTTGATGTACACACTTTAATTTTTCTAGGTTGTCAATATATCAATCTTTATGGTTTCCCCTTTGGGTGTTTTGCTCCATGCTTCAAAGCGCCAGTCCTACTCCTTCTGAGGTGCTTCTGTCCATGTGGCCAACAGCTATGACACCCTCCTCCAATTTCTTAGAAGGCCTGTGTGGGCTCTGTGTTTGGTGAGGTGTTCCTGCACTGGAGACCATGCCTCAGCCTCTATGGGAGTATGCTATACCCTGAGGCCACCTTTACAACTCGAGTATTTCACTCAACATCTCTCAGTTTATATAAAATTTAGCAGATTGGGAATCTAAAGGATTTCCTCCAGGGCACCTTTCTAGTTTGGCAAACTACAACTTCCACTATTGGCTGTCTTTTAAATGTGTTTTCTGCCACTCACAATTCCCTGTGAGCTCCTTTGCTCCCAGACTCGTATACGGCGGCAATGCCACAGGTGCACCGTGTTTAAAAAATTGACAGGACTTGTCTTTGGACATTAGAGGCTTGTCTGGGAAATCGCGATGTTTTTAAGTTCTGTAGGCAGTGGCGCTTTCTCTGTTGTCTCACCCAAATTCGCCCCAAACCTCCTTCTCCCTTGTCTGAAGTTCGGAGCTTGCTTTCCCTGCTGGCCTGAGACCGTGAGCATCTAGAGAGGAGAAATATCTGATTTTGTTTTGGCCGTGGGAAGTTGGGGCTGTCCGGGCCCCCAGCTGGAGCCAACAGGGTGGGTGCCCGGGAACGCCTTTCGCCTTCCCCGCCCGCGAAGTTTGCCGCGCACAGAGCGCTTGCAGAGACGCCGTCTGCTGGCCCGAGGCTGGGCGCTGTCAGTTCCTGATCCCGCGGTGCCAGCTCCAGCCGCTGCAGAACCGACAGGAGAGAAGCGGCCCCCACGCCGCTGGCTCCAGGGCTGCGCTCGCGGGTCTCGGGAGGACTGTGCAGTTTATCCCGCGGTGCCCTTCCCCCCGCAGCCCCTCCGCGGGCAGTGGAGGAGGGAGGGCCGTGCGCAGCATGATGGCTGCGGCCGCTCGGGCTCGGGGCTGGGTACCGCGGCCAGTGCCGCTGCTGCTGCTCCTGCTGCTCGTCGTGTGCCTGACCGCTCGGGAATCCCCGGCCGCGGCCCGGCTCAGCCTGCATCCACCCTACTTCAACCTGGCCGAGGCGGCGAGGATTTGGGCCACCGCCACCTGCGGGGAGCCAGAGCCCGGAGTCACGCGGCCCCGGTCCGAACTCTACTGCAAATTAGTAGGGGGACCCACTGCCCCGGGTAGAGGCCACACTATCCAGGTGAGGTCCGGGGAGAGAGTGAGGGGTCGCGGGGAACCGGGGGAGGGCTCCCTCCCCGCCGGGGTCAGCCACCAGGGGCGAAGGAATTGGGCGCTTTCCCCTTTCGCGCTAGTGAACCCAGGCGACCGGGAAGGGCTCCCTCAGCTCCCTCGCGGGCTGCCGACCCCGGGAGGCGCGCGCGGTGTCCCGCGAGTGATCCTTTGGGAGCACTGCCCTTGCCAACGCGCTGCTGGAGGCGGGAATGGGTAAAGCGTGCCAGGTGGACGAAGGCTGAGGTCAAGTGTGGGCAAGCAGAGGAGAAAGTCCGAAGTTGCACTCTAGGGATGCAGGGAACTGTTGTCCATTTCTGACTCCGTTTGTCAGCCAGGTTCAACCTGAGTCCCCCTGGGCTTCACTGGCATCCTTCCTTCCAGGCACTTCATCTCTCCTACCTTATTCCGAGAAGTTTGTAGCGCTTAGCTTGCGTGGTGTATTTTAAGAGAGAACTTTTAGGTTTTATCAGTAGTATCACTCCGATGTGAACGAAAAGATGCACTTCCCCGCACTGCCTGACTTGCCACCAGCAAGAATCATTGGAGCAAACAAGGCTTGAAATAGATCGGGCACTCAGTGTCCACCTGGGGCGCTCAGTGTCCGTCTTGGGTGCTCACCGCTAACGTCAGGTGTAAATGATAGAGTTCGTGATGCTTAATGAGTATGTGAATGAAGGTGTGCCAGGCCTTTACACAAGATCCTAAGGACAGCATGGGAACTGGATCAGGTGAGCAGGTTAAGAAACGTGCCTATGTCATAAAGTAGAGCATCTGGATTTGAACCCAGTCCTGACACCAAAAGCCGCTTTACACTAAGCCATAATTGCTTTTTTCAGCTGCTTGGAATTATTGCTGAGGAATAGGAAAGTTGCCGGAAGAGGGAGTAATTTTAGAGCTTGGCTCCAAAAGTGAAAGATACCACTGAGAGTTTTAGAAACTCTTTTGACTATGTACTTGCATAAATTACAAGTTGTTGAACATGCAGTGCCAGTACATGTTTATTTATTTATAAATTAGATGCATGTGTTACTTTATTAATATATTGTGTGTACTGAAGACATGCAAATATAGAAATTTAAAGGAAAAATAATGATGAAAATACTTTTCATTCTATTATTAAAAGACCAAAATAATTTTGCTTTCTCTGAATATTTTATTTGTGATGGTGTATAACTATAACTATACAAATATACAAAAGTAATAATGTCTGTGATTATTTTTGACATGTTTAGTTTAGCACTTATGAAACAATTCAAAGTTTTTTATATTAATACTTGAATTTATTGATTGTGACAGCTGAAAAGATATCTAAAAAAATATGTAGATTCAAATGGAAGAACTGCATTGACTGAGCTCCAGAACCAACTACATGGTTTATGAAGTCCAGTGCAAAATGAAAATGCAGAACCTCTTGTTAAAAATTAAGAATTTCAAGATGGTGATAGCAGAGCATTAAACTAAGTGAGGGGACTTTCTAAGAGTGGGACCCTGTGTGACTGCACAGGTCTCAAGCTGTCTGAGTTCACTAAATCATGGTACTCATATTTCTGCCCCATCCTTCAATTATTCTAAAATCTTTTAAAGTAGAAACTTGGCCAGTAAATGTTTGCTTTTCAAGTGGCATTCAGTACTTCCCGGTAGGAAGGTATTGTGTTTTAATGTGTCAAACAATAGATTCAAAACACCCTGCAAATCCTCTTTTGGAAAATATTAGAATATGTTCAAAGTTCTGTTTCCATGTTTTAAAAATGTGCAACTATGAGAACTTTTAGAGTAATAGTTCCATCTTTTTAGATGAAACGTTTCCAAACATATATTTTTCAAAACTGCTCTTTCCAAAGTTACATTTTTTAAGAACAGTATTTACTTGTTTATGCATTGTTAAAAACAACTTTGATTTTTGACAGAACAGAGTAAGTGCCTCTATTGTTTTGTAAATATCCATCAGGTAGTATATCACTGGCAGCCATTTGTCACCCCAGAAAAAGTCAGCAAATTTGGAATTTTTGTGAAAAAAAGTAACTCATCTTTAAATTTAAAAGGTCTTTAAGTAATCTACCATGAGATAACTGGTGAACCTGTGTAGTCAGAAGAATTTCTTGGTCACTCCCCATTTCAATACAAGATCATTGGCCATTCTACTATTCAGAAGAATAGAATCCCCATGTCCACTTAACTGGGCATCTGTAAGTTTCTAGTGTCATGGTCAGATGATAGCGTGGTGGAACCCCTCCTCTCTCCTTGGACAGACATTCAGGACCATTGGCGACTTGTGATCAGCTGACTTGTGGACTGTGTGAAGATCCCTAAGCAATCTGTATATTAAATATTAATAAGATTAAATTTCTTATTTTTAAGTAAGATAAGTGTAACGAGAACTCAATATTCACTTCTTGCATCCACTGGATTGCCTGGCACACTCAACTTTGGAGAGAACTGTTCTAATTATGGGGAGAGTAGAGGCAAGGAGAAGGAAGAAATTGAAGAAAATTTCAACTGACTCCTCTCTTCCAGATCTGCCTAGGAAGGGGCCATCTCCTTTCCCCCAACTGGTATTTTTATTGTGTTCATATTTCGATACTACTGTTTTGGAGGTCCAGAAAAGTCATGTTTCCTGTTCTCGATTGCATTTCCAGAATAGGTCATTAAACCTGAGTTCAAAGTCCTAGATAGAGTAGGAAGTGACTGTTTCTAGGCCAGGGTGTAGCATGCAGAAAAAATAGTGCCATCAGGTACTAAGTTTTGCCCTTCCCTGAAAATGAGAGGTGAACAAAAGATCTGCTGAATAGTACCTTCTGCTTTCAGAGCTGAGGGCTTGGGAAGAGGCACTGATTGTTGGTGTGAGGGTTCTCATGTAATGAGAAGTATGTCAGAGACCAGAAGGGGAAGCCAAGTTGTAGAGGCTAGACTGTTAGACACTGATAGCCCAGTTTTGGCAGCTGCTTACAGAGACCTGCCTTTCAGAGAAGTGAGGGATGGTGGGTGGTGGGTGATGGGTGGGAGAAGGGAAGAGAGATTATGATTAATCAATTGGTTGCGCCTGAGGGATGGTAGTCTTGAGCTTGCTCAAGGTGGGAAATGAAGAAGAGTTCACTGAAATAGTTCTATTTCTTTGAACTTCCCCAAAATAAGTCTTTGGAGCCAGCCAGGCTTGAGAATTTCAAGTCAGAATGATTTTGCAAAGAATATCAAAAATGAATAAAATCAAATCATAGAAAAAACCTGAGTTTATGGCTCTTATTCTATGACAATGCTGATACTTAAATGGTAGCATGTGTCAACAGGCAGGGTTTATTAAAAGTCTCAATTCTGTTCGTTGTGTGAAAAATATTCACTGTGGTTTCTCTGGACTTAACATTCATTAAATAAGATTTTGTATACCTGTTACTGCTTAGATATTAAGTTTTCGGTGTTTGAGAGCTCTTCGATTCAGGGATCCTGTCTGTCTGGTCTACATCCATACCTCCAGTGTGCTTAGGACAAAGCCTGGAACAATGTAGGTGCTCAGAAAATATTGAATGAAAGGATGGTAGAATGAAGGTACAGTTTAAGGCTGTAAAGAAGTAGCAGGTTGTGTCTAAAATATAATCTTTTGTTTTGCTTGTCACAAACATTATACTCACAAGGAATGAAATACACATATCTACCAAACATATGGCCTTGATTTTGTACATCAAGAGTTCAACACATCTTTTATGTGTTCCTTAATTACACTTTGCTGTGTGTATAGGAATGTGCATGTAACCTGAATGATACTGATGGAGAAGCACAGACACATGAGCTATGGCTGAGAGTGAGAGCGCTTGCCACAAAGCAGTCTCACTTGTATGTTTGTGTAACTTGGACTAATGGCCATAAACAGGAAACTTAGCTTCGCTAAGGTTCTGTTTATAGAACTATGGTGAAAGAGAACCATTTGTTAGCTTCAACAGCGGCCATTTCCTTGTAAAAGTAATGTGAAAATCTTGGGCAAGGACTGGGAAATCTAAGACTTTTACTATGTCCATTGATATATGTGTAACAAATGATTAATGATGAGTTATTTTGAGACTTCATGCTAATGACTTACAGTCATCAATTTAAGGAAGAATGACTCTTTTTAAAAAATAATTTTCCTAATAGTTGTTCTGTGTTTGTGGACATTAGCCAAGGATTAGCAATGAAAGTTTATGTACAAATCATTTGAAATAGACAAACATAAATGTTTTCCTTTGAAAAGCCAACTTCACTCACCAGTGAAGAAATGTGGTTCCACATACCAGAATCTCAGCCTTGGTTCCTCAACCAGTCACAGGTTACTGGAGCTCCAGGTCCTTCAGGGTTGCTGGTGAATAGTTGGAACTGGGGAATGTTCAGTCCTTGAAGTACAAGATTCTGTTGGGTTGGCCAAAAAGTCTCTTTAGTGTTTTCCATAAAATAAAAGACAGATTTTTCACTTTCACCAATAACTTTATCGGTTCGGATATTTTGAGTATATCGGCTACCTCCTGTGTGGTCTAATGCTGATTTTTCTCAATTAATGTCTCGATTTGATTGCTGTTCAACTTCATCTGGCCTACCAGACTGTGGGGCATCATCCAGTGAGAAATCTCCAGCACAAAACTCAAACCACTTTTGACACGTGCAATTAGTCACAGCACCATCTCCGTACACTGCACAAATCTTTTGTGTTTCGGTTGCATTTTTACTTCTCTTGAAATAATAAAGCATAATATGCTGAAAATTTCACATATTTTCTTCCATCTTCAATGTTAAAGTGGCTATACAAAAATTCACCAGCTTCGATATTGTTTAAGAATGCGTGCTGCAATGGCAGCGGTCACAATACAATCTAACAAAGTCGTTTCCAATGAAGTTAAAGGCAACTAAGTGCTACTAGCACTTAGTTTTACTAGCACTTAGTTTGGTTTTACTGAAAAAAACCGAACAAATTTTTTTTGCTAACCCAATATTTCATGTTCTGAATTAACTGTGACATTGAGTGTGGATTATTTAATCTGAGAAAAAGAAATATGCAGTCATATGGAAAGGAAAGGACAAAACATTATTAATTTCAGCCCCTTATAAAAAACTGGTACCTAAATCGTTACAGAAAGATAGCTGTGTGTTTTACATCTTTAGTGCACATATGAATGTGAAAAACTACATGTTTTCTTAACATATTTTTATTTTACCAAAACTATGTTAAAGCATGTGAGTCATTTTAAACAGTTATATTGAGGCATAATTTAAATACCATAACATGCATCCACTGTAAGTGTAAATTCAATAATTTTCAGTAAATTTATAGAGTTGTGCAGCTAACACGAGAATCTCATTTTAGGACATTTTCTTCAGCTTCAAAAATTCTCTTGTGCTTGTGCAGTCAGTCTCTGGGTATTTCTCTACTGGGCTGATTTCTGTTTCTAAAGATTAGCCATCTCTGGAAATTCATATAAATGGCACAATACAATATATATGGTCTTTGTGTCTGATTTCTCTCAGCATAATGATTTTGAAGTTCATTCATATTGTTGCATGAGTTAGTAGTTTGTCTCTTTTCATTGCAGAAAATATTATTCCATTGTATGGCTTTACCTCATTTTCTTTATCCATTCACTTGTTGATGGACATTTGCACTGTTTCTAGGTTTTGGCTACTGTAAGTGATGCTACTATGAACAGTCACAAGCAAATCTTTGTTTGGACATATGTTTTCCATTTTCTCAGGTAGATTCCTACAAGTCAAATTGCTAGATCATATAGTAAGTTTAGGTTTAAGTTTTTGAGAAACTGTCATTATTCAAAGTAGAATATCGATGTCTCCAACTATCATTATAGAACTGTTTCTTCCTTCAATTATGTCAAATTCTTCTCCCCATACATTTGAGGCTCTTTTGTTTGGTGTAGCTATATTTAAATTGTTATATCTTCTTGATGAATTGGGTCTTTTATCAATGTGTAATGTCCATCTTTATCTCTTGTAACAATTTTTGACTTAAAGTCTGAAGTATATCCTTTCTGATCCTCTATTTTGTCTGACCCTCATATAACCACCCCAGTTCTCCTTTGGTTCCTATTTGCATGGAAAACTGTTTCTTGTCCTTTTACTTTCAGCTTATTTATGTCTTCGAATATAAAGTGAATCTCTTGCAGACAGCATATATTTGGATCACTTTTTAAAATCCATTCTTCCAATCTCTGCCTTTTAATTGGTAGGTCTAATCCATTTACATTTAAAGTGATTACCAATAAGGAAAGGCTTACTTCTGTCATTTTGATATTTGTTTTCTCTGTCTTATATATTTTTTGTGCCTCAATCCCTCCAGTACTATCTTCCTTCGTACTTAATTTCTTCTTCTAATGTACCATTTTGATCTCCTTTCCTATATATTTTTAGTTATTTTCTTACTGGTTACTTTGGGGATTATAATTAGCATTCTATAATTATTGTTCTATGCATTTGTCTTTTAAATCATGTAGAAAAAATGCAGTAATGCTGGCTTATATTTCTAAGTGGTTAGCTCTCCAGGTGTTCTTTATTTTCTATATGGCTTTGAGTTACTGTCTAGTGTCCTTTTATTTTAATTCGAAGGGCTGCCCTTAGCATTTCTTATTTGTCAGGTCTACCAGCAACAAATTTCTTCAACTTTTGTTTCTTTGGGAATGTTCTGATTTCTCCCTCATTTCTGAAGTATAATTTTACCACTTGTAAAATTCTTTTTTAAAAAAAATTTCAATTACTGTTTGCATTCAATATTATTTTATATTCATTTCAGGTATGTAAGATAATGGTTAGACAATCATATACTTTACAAAGTGTTCCCCGTGATATTTTCATTACCAACCTGGACCATACATAGTTATTACATTACTGACTATATTCCCTATGCTGTACTTTACATCCCTGTGACTATTTTGTAACTACCAAGTTGTGCTTCTTAATCTCTTCATCTTTTTCACCCAGTGCCCTAACCCTCCTCCCCTCTGCCAACCATCAGCCCGTTCTCTGTGTCTGTGAGTCTGTTTCAATTTTGTTCGTTTGTTTAGTTTGCCCTTTAGATTCCACATATAAATGAAATCATTTGGTATTGTCTTTCTCTGACTGACTTATTTCACTTAGCATAATACTGTCTAGGTCCATCCATAGTGTTGCAAATGGTTAAGATTTCATTCTTACCACTTACAGAATTCTCAACTGATGTTTTTCTTTTTCATTCAGTGCTTTAAATATCATCTCTTGCCTGGGCAGTGTGGCTCATTTGGCTGGAGCGTTGTCCCATAACTGAAGGGTTGCAGGTTTGATTGCCCATCAGGGCACATACCTAGGTTGTGGGTTCAATCCCTTTCCCAGGCGTGGGTGCCTGCAACCTCCATATGATCCCTGATCCCAGTGCTGATCCCCGGTCTGGATGCATACAGGAGGCAACCAGTCGATGCTTCTCTCTTGCATCGATATTGCTCTTTCTCCCTTCATCTCTCTCTAAAAGCAATGGAAAAAATGTCCTTGGGTGAGGATTAAAATAAATGAATAAATGTCATCTCACTGCCTCTGGCTTTTATGGTTCCAATGAAAAATAGGCTGTTGATCTTATTGAGGGTCCCTTGTATGTAATGAATTGCATCTCTCTTAGTGTTACAAGATTTTCTCTTTGTCTTTTGACAGTTTGATTATAATGTGTCTCAGTGTAGATCTATTTGAGTTTACCCATCTTGAAATTTGATGAATTTCCTGGGTATGTAAATCCATGTCCTTCATCAAATTTGAAAAGTTTCACCATTATTTACTCAGATGCCGTCACTGTCTCTTTCTCTGTCTTCTCTCATCCTGAGGCTTTTATAATGCGTATATTGGTCCACTGTATTTTGTCCCACAGGTCCTATGGATTTTGTTTAATTTTATTCATTCTTTTTGTCTTTCTCTTCCACAAACAGGATAATTTCAATTGACTTATTTTAAAGTTCACTGATTTTAGGTTGTTGTAGGTTTTTTAGTAGATTAAAGAGTTTGAAAATTTTATTCTGATAGTTTTTGCCAGATTAATTTTTGCTTCAGTGGAGGGACAGATCCTTGAAGCTCCCTCCTCTGCCACTTTTGATGAAACTCTCACATTTTTTAAACAATGGTTCTTTACTTTCTTGTACCACAAGGTGTTCCAGGGCCATTTTATTTGCTTTTCTCTGGCCTTGGAACCAACTATTTTTCCAAGGAGCTCTGTTTTTTTTTTTTTTTTTTAATTGAATGTGGTGTAACAAAGATCTGGATATGAGCTGTGCTCATTTGTTACTGGCATGTCATTGCTTGTAGACCATTTCAGTGGACAGAGCTAGGAAATATTGTCTTATCTACTAATTCCTGTATGCACACACATCTACATTAGAAATGCAGTTGATTTTTGAACATTGATCTTGTATTTTATGACATTGTTGTAGTTTCTTTTTTGGTAAATAGTTTAGAATTTTCTATATACACCATTACATGTGTTTAATGCTTTTTCAATTTTGCATGTCTTTACATTTTTTAACTCATTCATTTATGCACAAATGTTTATTAAGTGGCTTTTACATGCCAGGCACCATGCTAGATGATCCACACATAATCTTTCTGTACATGACTAATTTACTTATAGCCTTTTTTTTTTTAAAGGCCAGGGCAACTTCTATGAGGGAAAATATAGTATCACCTCATTGTCCATGTTACCAAACCTTTCTCGTTTGGAGGTGGAGAACTCTGGCTCTGCCATCATGTAGACCTGAGTCTGAATTCTAACTCTACCAGCTCTCTGATCTTGGAAAATTGCATAATTTCAGTGTCCTCATATGTCAAACAGGCTTAATAATAATGTCTATCTCACAGGTTTATTGGAAAGATAAAAATCACATAGTATATTTCTTGGCACATGGTGCTCAATGAATGTGTTTTTTCACAGAGTGAAAAAATTCTTAGGTAAGATTTTTTAAAAATATATTTTTAAAATATTTTATATTTAGACAGAAGGGAAGGGAGGGAGAAAAAGAGGGAGAGAAACATCAATGTGTGGCTGCCTCCCGCTCAACCCCCATTGGGGACCTGGCCCACAACCCAGGCATGTGCCTTGACTGGGGAATTGAACTGATGACCCCCTGGTTATAAGGCCGATACTCAGTCCACTGAACCACACCTGCAAGGGCTTAGGTAAGATTTCAAAAGTGGTAAGCTATAAAAATGATTTGTCACAATAATTATTTAAAATCTTTGAGTAAAAATTCTTTTAATAATGAAATGTACATTATATACTGAACATATTTGGCACGTTAAATAATGCACAGACATAAAGACCTCCTTTGCCTTCTATAAAATAGCAATGTTAAATTGTTTTGATACTATGTTAATAACTAGTTTAGATATTATTTATGTAGGGGCACATTTCTTATCAGCTAAAGTAACATTCTTGAAGGGAGATATTAACTTTTTAAGGTTAATTTTGGTGGTAATATACATTCTTCCAGTGCATAAATTTATTTCTGGTTGAGATTTAGATTTCATAAAACCTGTATTAACTCTTGCTCAACATTCTGGAATCATTTGCCTAGTGAGGAAAAGATTTATTACATGGTACCTCGCTGATCTCAGTCAATGGAACTGCCTATGATTGTGCCGTATACATGGGTTCCTGGCCAAGGGGCAAGTGGAGGCTGAAATCCAGCCTGGGCAAGGCTGTATCTGCTCAGAGGCAGGGAGGCTTTTTCTGCTTCACAAAACGGAGCTATTTGTATGAGCTAGCAGGGCCTTTAGTAGATCCCTCATGCCAGCAGGGTGGAACCTGCCCTGGGGAAAGCCAACTCATTGAGTCCCGTGTGTCTTGCCAGTTTCTCAATATCATAAGCATATTGTTTTCTCTCAGTGATTTTCCCACCCTAGATGCTCAGAAAACAGATGTGGAATAATAAATAAATATTAGCTAGAGAGAAATATGGATTTAAATTAGATTATCTATACACAGCTTAACTGAAAAGTGGAGAAGAGAAGTAATTACCCATTACTTTCAAGTTGCACCGTACACCGTGCATACTGCGTATAGGAGCAATAGCAAATAAGGGAGGTAAATTGGCAAAAAGGGAGAACAACCTAGTAATCAGAGAACTTGCTCCTCTGCTTAGTGCAGCATATTAACTCAACACACACACATGACACTGATGTTTGGCACTGTTCTGAAGCATTGTACTTATACTGACTTCTTAATCCTCACAATTTATGAAAGAGTATTTTTTAACTTATTTTTTAAGTCTATTTTATTGGTTATGCTATTACAGTTGTCTCATTTTTTTCTCACTTTAACCCCCTCCACCCTGCAACACCCTTCCCACCAGCATCCCCCCCCTCCCACCTTAGATCATGTCCATGCGTCGTTCTTTGGCTTCTCCATTTCCTGTAATATTCTTAAGCTTCCCCTGTCTCTTTTGTACCTACCAGTTCTGCTTCTTATTTCCTGTACCTTTTCCCCCCTTCTCCCCTCTCCCCCTCCCCACTGAGAACCCTCCACATGATCTGCATTTCTGTGATTCTGTTCCTGTTCTAGTTGTTTGCTTAGTTTGTTTTTGTTTTTGTTTTTAGGTTCAGTTGTTGATAGTTGTGTTTGTTGTCATTTTACTGTTCAAAGTTTTGATCATCTTCTTTTTCTTGGATAAGTCCTTTTAACATTTCATATAGTAAGGGCTTAGTGATGATGAACTCTTTTAACTTTACCTTGTCTGGGAAGCACTTCATCTGCCTTTCCATTCTAAATAATTCCTTTGCTGGATAGAGTAATCTTGGATGTAGGCCCTTGCCTTTCATGACTTTGAATACTTCTTGCCAGCCCTTCTTGCCTGTAAGGTTTCTTTTGAGAAATCAGCTGAGAGTCTGACGAGAACTTCTTTGTACATAACTGCCCCCCTTTCTCTTGCTGCTTTTAAGATTCTCTTCTTATCTTTAATCTTGGGTAATGTAATGATGATGTGCCTTGCTGTGTTCCTCCTTGGATCCAACATCTTTGGGACTCTGAGCTTCCTGGGCTTCCCGGAAGTCTATTTCCTCTGCCAGGTTGGGGAAGTTCTCCTTCATTATTTTTTCAAATAAGTTTTCAATGCCTTGCTCTTCCTTTTCTCCTTCTGGCGCCTCTTGTATTTGGACGCTTGAATGTTTGAAGTTTTCCCAGAGATTCCTATGCCTCTCTTTATTTTTTTGAGTTCTTATTTCTTCATTCAGTTCCGGTTGCATGTTTATTTCTTCCTTCTGTTCCAAATCATTGATTTGAGTCTCGGTTTTCTTCCCTTCACTGTTGGTTCCTTGTATATTTTTCTTTATTTCACTTTGTATAGCCTTCACTTCCTGCTTTATTTTGCATCTGTACTCAATCATTTCTGTAAAATCCTGATAAACAGTATTTTGAACTCTGCATCTGATTGGTTGGCTATCTCCTCATTGCTTAGTTATTTTTCTGGAGTTTTGATCTGTTCTTTCATTTGGATCATATTTCTTTGTCTTGACACATGTGTTATTTCATAAAGGTCGGAGCCTTAGGTATTCGCCCGGATAGGGCAACCCACTTTGCTGCATTGTGGCGTAGTATGTGGGGGAGGGGTCAGAGAGGGAACAATGCCACTTGCTTGACTCTCACCCCACATTCAGTCACTTCCCCAGCTATCCACAAGCAAATTGCACCTTTCTGGTGCTGATGCTTGGGTGGGAGGGTTTGTGTACATTCTAGGACCCCATGGGTCCCTCCAACAGACTCTCCTGTGATACTGACCGTTTCTCCCACCACTGCAACCCCCATAGTTTTTTACCGCAAGAGGCTCTGAGGCTTATTTCTCCATGCTGGAACCCTGGGTTGCACAGTCTGCCTCCCTCCCCAGTTGTTCCTCCCGGTTTATCTGCATGCGGATGGGGGACTGCAGATGTGGGACTGCCCGACTGACCAGCTGCTTGCTTTGCCCACTTGATCTGCCAGCTGCCACCTTGCTGTTCATCCTCTCCGCCCTGGCTGCCCATCTCTGCCCCTCCTACCAGCCTGGATGAATGTTTCTTCTTTAACTCCTTGGTTGTTGGACTTCCATACAGTTCGATTTCCTGGCAGTTCTGGTTGTTTTTCATTTTCAGATTGGTTGTTGTCCTTCTTTTTGTTGTGTGAAGAAGCGGAGCATACCTGACTACACCTCCATCTTGGCCAGAAGTCCTTAGCATGTTCATTTGAAATATAAGGAAACTGGAGCACATAGAGGAGGTTAAGTGATTTTTTCAAGATCACTCAGCTAGGATGCAGAAAAGCCAAGCGCTCTGGCTGCTGGGTTCACGTTCTTACCTACTGTGCTATGCTGCCTCTGCCACGCTAACTACTCCTCCCTCAAGAGTTCCAGCCAAATTTTGCACCACCTCACCAATTTCATTTATCCCCTTGGAGCCATTTATTTTCATGTCTGTATCCTCATTAGATCATGAGCTGAGTGTGTGCCACCTTTTCCTGCTGACATCTGTTTCCCCTGTGGCAACTTGTCATAAATGCTGCATAGTTCTTTTTGAAGTAACATTCAAAGGGCAGCACCATCATAGAATTTTCCTACTACACCAACACCTTAATGGAGATGCTGTTTGACAAAACGAATTGAATTTCATCAACCTGCCTTTGGATGTGTTGAATTTCAAAGTAAAGGTGTCTGATGCACTGGCTAAGACCAATGACTAGGACTTGACCACCAGAGCTGGAAGAGGCAAAGAAGGATCCTTCCTTGACAGGCTTCAGAGGGAGCATGACCCTGCTGACACCCTGATTTCATACTCCTAGCTTCTGGACCTGTGAGACAATAAATTCTGTTCTGAGCCACCCAGTTGATGGTATTTTGTTTTTGCAGCCCTAGGAGACTAATACTGTACAGTAACTATCTTAGTCTGTTCAGACTGCCAAAACAAAATACTATAGACTATAAAAAATAGGAATTTATTTCTCATAGTACTGGAGGCTGGCAAATTAAGGCACGGGCAGATTCAGTGTCTGAGGACCCACTTCTTAGACTATAGTCTTTTTGTGTGTCCTCACATGGTGGAAGGGATGAGGTATCTTTCTTAGGCCTCCTTCATAAGGGCACAGATTCCATTCAGGCAAGTGGAGCCCTCAGCCTAATACCATCATCTAAATGGTTAGGTCTCAACATATGAAATGTTTTTGGTGGTGGGGCGGGGGAGATGCAAATATTCAGTCCACAGCAATATCTTTAGCTTTCAATCAGATACACAGTCTCTTGATCAGTCAGCAGTATTTATTTACCATTCAGTGAGTAAGTGTTACCATTCAGTATGTAAGTGTAAGTGTACAGCATAGTGAGGATGGGGGCACTGTGTGAGGCTCTCTAGGTGGTTATAGTGTCTCTGCTTTTGAGACTTTGCAATCTGATAACTCAGAATGTAGTCCCTAAAGAGAATGAGGAGAGCTCGTGGTTGAACAAATATTTAGGGATCATCCACAATGAGTCATCCTTAAAAATGAAGAACATATCAAGGAGACGTAAAGTAAGGATGGTGGTAGTTTGGGGATGATGGGTACCCATGAACCTTGGATCCCTTTTTGCACAGAGCCCAGTGGTAAGATGATTCCTTCACTAGTGAGGACTCTGGGGCTGTATTGGGGGAGGACAGGGTAGGATAGTAAAATGCAAAGTCTGATTCCTTAAGTCCTGGGATTGGCTCTGCAGAGACTAAATATTGCTAAAGATTTGGGTGAACAAAAGACATTGGTGGCAAAGATTCACTTTATGGCATTTGCATATGATTTGATGAACACCAAAATTTCAGGCTTTCAATTTTCCTACATGTTTCATCTGGTTCTAAGCAGCTTTCTCTTTGCATTGTGAGAGCTGATCATTTAATGTATCTTTAAAACGACTTTGATTTTGAATGTTTTTAACAAACCAGAAAAATTAGCAGAAAATGCTGGGACAGCTCATTGGAAAAATCTTTTAGTAAAATTACCATGAACTAGTTTATTTTTCTTTATTTCATTATCCTTTAGTTCAACTTAATAGACTTTTAAATAAACAAACAACTATTGAGGTCACTCTTTCTAAGGAAATGCTAGGTCCTGATGAAATCTTTGTTCCCTTTGTCTGAGCACCATGCTGGCTTTGAAGTAACTTTTTGTCCCCCTCATACACTTGGTGTAACGTGCGGCCTCATTTTCCTTTGACCACTTACCTGCCTCGGTTTGGAGGTGTTGGTTTTCTCTGGCTATTACATATAGTGACTGTCACTATAACTTAGGACGATTGTACAATAGCTGAAACAAATCACAAAAGAACTGCTTGACTAGCCAAGGGCCTTCAGAGCTGTTGCTGAGATGTTTATAACCAACAGTTCTCCGTCTTCATAAAATAAAAGGCTGATGTAATAGTGCAGCGCAAAGGATTGAGACTGGCCATAGAGAGTGATGACCTTTGCCAAGTGCACCGCACCACTGAAATGACTTTCAAGGAGGTGGGGAAGGAGTCTGTCTCTAGGTCAAAATCGCATGTGTGATCTCTTAGGTCCAACCATAAGCAATTAGGAGGCTCTGACTGGCAGGCCTCATAGGGGACGCAGCCTCCCCACCCCAGCCTTGTGCACGGTGAGTACCCTGAGTGCATGGCAGTTTTCTGGAGGGAGCCGCAGTCAAGGATTCAGCCCCTGTGGACCAGCCGTGCTCATGCACCTATCTGCATTCTCAGCCCAGAAACCTCTATTCGGTGGCCACAGATGTGGGCAGTTGCTGGGGGCCTCCACCAAGACCTCTTTCAGGGGTGCTATGACCGAGGCACTTTCCCCCACCCTGCCTCAGTACTTTTCTGCTCCTGTTCCTTCTCTTCTCCTTACCCCTCACCCTCTGGGCCCATGGAAAGGAAGGAGCCCTTTGTTTGGGGTTCCTGGGCAGTTGAGATAATTTTCCTGTCATCTGACTCTCGCCTGGTGCCATTCCAAGGGGAAAAATAGAACTCTGAGGAGTGGGCACCTTCCTCTTGCCTGCACTGTCCCTGTAAGTGAACAAGGCCTTGAATGTGACTTTCAGACTGGCTCTTTGTCCTCATTCACCAGCTCAACACCTGGACGCTTGACAGAAGCTGGTAGAACGCCTTTTGTGGATGATCTCTAATGCAGATTCTTATCTACTAAGGAAATAACTCCTACCTGGAGACACACGTGTCTACACATCAGTGTGTAAACATTGGTGTGTAATATTTATTGACTTCTGTTTGCCAAGCACAGAGGAGGGGGATATGGTGAGCTGGGAATACAGTTCCAAACAAGCAGGAAAGGTCCCCACCTACATGGAGCTAACATGCTATGCAGAGACTGCAACCAATTAGTGAACATGTACAATAATTATAGATTGTTATTGTGTCTTAGAGAGAATAAACAGGATTTTATGATAGCAATTAATGAAGGAAAGCTTCTCAGGGTTGAGTAAATGGAGAAGCTTGCCTAAGGAGGTGTTGATGTGAAGAAACCTGAGGGTTGAGAGAAAGCCAGCCCCGTGAGGAGGGTGGGCAGGTGTGTTCCACCAGCCGAAGGACCAACAGGTACAGGCGGGACATGCTCGGTGTGTCCTAGGAACTCGGGAAGCCGTGCTGCGCTATCTGTTACCTATTTTGAATGTTATCCCTGTGTGAGAACTCTGTGTCCTTTCCAGAATTTATAAATAGTTCTTTTTTTTTGGTACGTATTTAGACCCTTTCTGGTCCTCAAAAGAATTTAGGCGAGAGATGAAATTAAAAAGAATGAACAAAAGAGTTGAAGGAATTGGGACAATGGGAAAATAAAACAGTAAAAGAGTATAATTATTTCCGAATGAGATTAAAATAATAACAAGCAGAAATGAAAGGAAAAAGTTTGGTTTGAGGAATCGATCAGGTTAGGACAGTATCTGGCTCTTAGCAGATCATTAGTTTATGGTCGGATGAATAAACTATCAGGGCTGACCTGTTTCATAAACCTAGGCTTTGAGATAAAGCTCTAAAGAGGAAATGCTTTGGGTTTGGGGGATGGGGTGGGCAGGCCTGAATGTGGCCTGGCCAACCTCGTAAACCTGAGTTTTAGGGCAGACCACTTACATGCAACTAGAGTTACCAAGTAACTCCTTATTGCCAGCAAAATGCCAACACAATACAGAGGAACAGAGAATAGAGGGACAAGTAGAAGGAAGAGGGATGTATGGAAACCAATATATATGGATTTTTTAAAACTCCCAGACAGAACTTCTTGGGTTCTTTCAGGAAGGAACCAGTTGATATAACATAATGAAGACCATGGGCTTTGGAATCAATCGAGCTCTCTTTGAGAGCATCCCTTCCTAAGGATGTGACCTGGAGTTAGTTACTTAACCTCTCTGAGCCTTAGTTTTACCATCTTAAAATGGGAATGCAAAACCTTTTAGGTTATAAGGTTACCCTGAGGATTACATGAGGTAAACCATACGCACTTAGAACACAGTATTTAATGAATGGTACCTTTAATTAAAAGTTGTTGGTGGACCTATTTCAGTCAAAAAGTCAAAATAACAAGGCGTTGATCACAGGGACCAGATGTGATGGGTGGAGCAGATTAGGAGAGGGGGTGTGGCTGCCTGGGGAACCTCTTTGGAACGGCAAGAACTCACAGTGAAGAAGCAGGTAGTGGCCAGAAGAGTGAGCATCATTTTTTCTTTCTTCTCTGATTTGTCTGTGATGGAAAGATAAGCAAGGACGGTTGTACCAGAGAATCCCTGAAGCTGGGGAGGCTTCATCTAAAGAGGCAGGAGCTGAGTTAAACATGGGCAGTGCTTCTGGGCCAGAGCGGGCAGGGGATTCTGGGAGGCCCTTGAGGAAAGGAACGAGTAGCTTTTCAGTAGAGGAGAAAAAGCAAGTCTAGATTTAGTTACAGTATGCTTTCTAATGAGTTCAGTGACTCAGGCATCAGCCAGCAATTTCCTGTTTGTTTTTTTGAAATCAGGAGTTCAGCTTTTGACATTAAAGGTAAAATTACACACATACACATACAGTCCATATCTAGGACTATCCCTCCACCCCATTACTAACTAACTTGTTTATTACTTTCTGGCATATTCCTTGAAATGGGGAAAGATAGTTTATGCCATTTTAATTTATTAACTAAATGAACACATACTAAGTGCCTACCCTGTGCTAGATACCTTTCTAGGTAGTGAACAAGTTCCTGACTCAGGGCACTTATTATAAGCCAATAAATATGACAGGAAGAAAACAAATGATAAGCGACCCCGCCTCAGAAGAAAAAGAAGATAAGAGAATAGAAATAGATTGTAGAGCGCAGCACTACTTTAAATGGAGCTAATAGGAATGACCTCTTGGAAAAGGGACTGAAGTCTGGAGAAACCTGTTTCCGGGAGAGGGAAGGGCAAGTGCAAAGACCCTGAAGCAGGCACATCGTGGAGTGAATGAGCGGCAAGACGCGGAGTGTGTGCTGAGTGGACCAAATGACGGGGAAGTGGGAGGTGGTTTATATTAAGCATGCTTGCGTAGCTCCTGATGGAAATAATCCAGTAAAAGGATAAACCGAGATGCAGGAGAGTGTGTGTTTAGGGGGTGAGACTGCAGATGCAAAGTCCTTAGTCAAGAGGGACAGGAATCATTGTGGGCATTGGGGTGGGGGCCTTGCAGACAGACAACTTCCCCACAGCACTGGGAGGCAAGGCAGGTGTGTGAACGGGAAGATGGGCAAATTCAGTAAATTATCAGCAGAAGGAAAGGGGGCGGAGGAGGTTTGAGGAGCGTGGGGAACGTGTGAAATAACTTCTAGGAGAGTGAAAGCGGGAATATAGTGAAACATGATACCAATACAGAAAAAAACACAGTTTTCAGTTGTCTGTGGCTGAAGAAGCTTAAAAGCATGTTCCTTGACCTGCCCGGCTCACAGGACGATGGTGCCCGGGCAGGTGGAGTAGACACATTGCTTTTGTGTGTGTGTCTCTCTCTCTGTAAAAGGATCTCATGATTGTACTCACCTTATAGATTTGTAATGAAAATTAACGGTCAGCATGTGCCAAATGCAAGGTGCCATGACTGGCACATGATGTTTCCTTTTGTTATCACTGCCATCAATGTAGCTACTTCCGTGGCTGCTGCTGCAAGAATCTCACTCGTGGCCCACTCAGCACATGCCTGTCACCAGGGTCTTGGTGTCTCCAGACTGCAGTGGGCGGCACAATCAGCTGGGGTGCTTTCTAAAGATTTTCTTTCCAGGCTTCTATCAGAGACGCTGACTCTGCAGGTCCAGGGCAGGGTCTGAATAGCATGCATTTAGACAAACACCCTGGGGATTCCAGTGGTGGTCTGATCACCCTGTGAATGACATCTCCCAACCACCGCATACCACTGGTGATGTTAGTCCATTTATGGTTATTATTTTTTAAATTTTCACTTGAGGATACGTTTTTATTGATTTTTAGAGAAAGAGGAAGAGAGAGAGACTTTAATCAGTTGCCTCCCATACACGCCCTGCTCAGGGGCTGAACCCTAGGTATATGCCCTGACCTGGGATCAAACCCGTGACCTTTTGGTGTATGAGGGCAGCACTCCAACCAACTTAACCACCCAAAATGGGTGTATTAGCCCATTTTAACAGAGAAAACAGAGTTCAAGGGAAGCTAAAAATTCAACTAACATTTTGAGGCTGTAACTTGTACAGGCAGGATTTGAACCTCTATCATTCTACTCCAAAATGCATCTCTTTGAAATTAATTTAAAAAAAAAACAACTCTGGAATTTGACCTGAATGGACATAATTTTTGAGTAACATGTATAAATTTTGCAGACATTTGCTTATCTGCCTTTAACAACATATTTGAAATCAACCTTGAGCCCCTTATTTTATAGATATTTTAAATCCCTACTGTCAGGAACCCAGCACAGTAGAGGTGTGATGCTCCACCCCTTGTGGGGTGAAACCTGTGTGGGACCATGGAGCTGGGCACATTCCTGTGCTGTGTAATTGACCTTCACCCCCTATGTGCAGACATATAAGTCTTCAGGAAATTTACAAACCTTAGTCTTGATCTTGATAACCATGCTGAAGTGCTTTTGTGACTCTCAGAGGGAGAATGCTCTGAACAAGGTCTTTGCAAAGGAACAATTCCAAGATTGGAATGGGTGTCCTCCAGAATTGTTCTTCGCATCCGGCTCCAGCTGGCTTGGGTTCTGGCACTTGAGACAGTGCCTTCAAGGCATGTAACCTCAGGAACCTTTGTGAGTGATGGCTAGGAGCAGGGTTCATGGCAGTGCAAATGTGGTGATATGAAATGGGGCTGTTGATGGATGAGGGCGATTAAATGCTCATTGTGCCAGCTTTCTCATGCCTGTGATTTAAGGGCATGCTTCTCAGCTTCTGTCAGACAGGGTTCTTTCCTGAGTGGGGTCCCTTTCCACACATCTGGTCATTGGCAGGTGTTTGGAAAATGACATAATTGCTATTTCAGTGTGGCCTCACACTCCATCCAAATCTGAGACAGGGCTCTTTGATGTAAATCACAGAGCACCCAGGCCAGGAGGGGAAAGCGTTGGGGGTCATGAGTAACGTCACCAGATCCACACACATGTCCTAGTACCTGTACGTACTGGCTGTGTGGTTTGGGGCACTTGACCTGTTTAAGCCTTTAATTCTTTGTCTTTACGTTTTGAATACTTTGATATAAACCTCAGAGTGTTGGGAAGATTAAGCAAAGTGAAGCGTGGTGTACCGCCCCTGGGCCCCAACACTGTCCTGCTATCTTGATCCCAGCACATTTTGGTAATATGTGATATTCAAGTTACTTCTATTCTCTCCCACTTAGGAGCAGGATCCACTTTTAGTGTTTGTTTGTTTGTTTTTACCCCAGGATTCAATGCTGTGCTCTGCACATTGTAGGTAATTTGCAAAGGTTGAATAAGCGAATGAATGTTCAAACAATAGAAGAGAAGTTATGTTAGGGAGCCGTGCTATGATCAACCTCTAGCTCCTTAGAACAAGACAGCGCTTATATTGTGAATTCAGCTGCAAAGAATTATATACGTGAGGCTTTTAGTCAAGGAGAATCATCAAAAATGTTAGCAACTAGGAGAAACTATTTTTTCTCATCCTTCTGAAAAAGTGTAGGTCACTCCATGGGCCTCCGGGCGAACACTGGCTTGTCCTCTGGGACCCTCCATCCTTGGAATGCAACTCTTTAGCTGTTTATTTGAACAGTCCTTTCCCTTTTGTTTTTAGCCCCTTCTATGACATTTGCTATTTCCCATATGACTAGACTAACACTAGCCTTAACACAATTCAGAGCACGAGTCCCTTGTCCTGTTTATCTTTCAGTTTCCTCATCACTGTCTGGAATGGGGCCTGGTACAGTGTAATTGATCCGTATAGGTTTGTTGCATTGGATGGATAAATAATTGAATACAAGGGAATCTTTGTTCTTTCTCTGTCCCTCTCATCTCTGACTTCTATCAGTTTTTATCCTGCTTTTACTTATTTATGATTATTAAAAAAAATTGGACCTCAGGTGCAGAGCTGGATTATAGATTGTTTATAACCCTCAGTTATGACATGCTTCCGGCATTGGTCCTTGTATGGTCTGCTTTAACATATATGTGGATGGATGGATATAAAACAGTATAACAAGCATTCATGAACTTGCTACCAAAACCAGAAATAGGGTCTTGATAATAACTTATGTCTAACCTTGTGGTTTCCCCACCTCCCATCACTCTGTTTCCCATAATCTGGGGTAACAATCATCCTGAATCCTTTATTAATTTTTCTTTTGATTTACTTTTTATATAACCTTTTTATTACACATATATATTTGCAAAAAGTAAGTAATCTTAGCTTTATAAAAAAAGTATATCATGCGTTTCCAAAAAAAAACTAATGTTAGAATGGTAAGATTCATCCATATATTTTCATGTTATTATATATATTCATTTATTCATTATTGTTCATGTATTCATTCATTGTGTGAATACACCACTGTTGATTTATTTACAGTCTGATACCTGGAAAATTAGGTTATTCCCAGGATTTTGCTTTTGTGAACAGTGCTGCTATGAATATTCTTGAACATGATGAATCAAATTTGTGCAAAATTTCTTTTTGGATTATGAACTTGAGAGTTGAATTTCTGGGCCATAGGAAGTGTAAATTTTTGACTTTTGAAGGTAATGTCTAAACCGTTTCCAAAGTCTCTGTACCAATTCATACTCCTACCATGCCCTTTCCAATACTTGCTATCCTCAGACTTTCAATTTGATCCTACTGAATGTATAGCACTGCGGTCTGCCTTGATCAGTAACAGTGGTGATTGTGAACATTTCTTCAAATGTTTACTGACATGTATTTCCTCTTCCATAAAATGCCTATTCCTACTTTGGCTCATTTTTCTGTTGAACTGCTTATACTTCCCTTATTGATTGTAGGAGTTTGGTATATATTTCTGATGAGACTTCTTTATTGATTTTATGTTCTAGGTTATTGATTCTTCTGTAACAAATCACCCCAAAATTTAGTGACTTAAAACAATAACAAATTATTATATTTTTCTCACAATTCTGTGAGTTGACTGGGCTCAGCTGGTTGGTTCTTCTGTTTCATGTGGTGTCAATTGGGGTAACTCAGTTGCATTTAGCTGCTGGTTAGGATGGACCAGATGGTTGAAGAGGGTTTCACTAATGTGCTACATGTCTCAGTGCTCTTCAATGTGTCCTCCCCATTTGGTTACCTGGGCTTTTTCACAGATTGGTAGTTTGGGGGTAGTTGGACTTCTTACCTAGAGGTGGGCTTCCCAGAGGAAGAAAGCCAAATCTGCCAGTTGTCTTAAGGCTTGTACTTGAAAATTCCAGACTGATAGTTCCACTGCAACAAAGAAAATAATACAGTCAGTTTGAGTTCAAGGGGAGAGAATTGCTTCCAATGTAAATAACCTCCACTTCTTGATTGGTGAAGTGGCAGGCACATAGAGAGAGAAAACAAATGGATGGCCCCCATCATTGGAGACTACCTGCCACTGGTATATTGTGAATATCTTTCAGTTTGTAATTTTTCTTTCTACTTTTTAAGGTGTCTTTTATGAACCAATATTCTTAATTTTAATATAGACAAATATTCTTAATTTAATATTATCTTTTTTATATAATGCTTTCCGAATCTTGTTTAAAAAAGGTTTCCTTACTCTAAGTTCACCTTTATTTTTTACTAAGAGACTTTAAAGTTTGATTCCTGATAGTTAAATTCTTAGTTTATTTGAAGTTGATATTTGTGATTTGAATAGGAATCTGATTTTGTTCTTTTCCTTGCATAATGATTAGCTGTCCTTTTCCTACTGACCTTACAGACCATCTTTGTTATATACTAAGGTTTCCAAAATGCATGGGTCTGTTTTTGGCCTTTCTCTTCTGTTCCATAGGTCTGCTTGTCTCATCTTGCTCTGTCTTAATTATTAACTTCATAACACGCCCTAATACCTTGAAGGGTCATCTTCACTGGTCATCTTCAACAATATCAAGGATTTTCATGATCCTTTACTCTTTCAATGAATTTTAGAATTATCTTATTGTGTTCCAAGAGAATCTTTATTGAGAGTTTTATTGGAATTGTTTTGACTTTATAGATTAATTTGGGTAAGGATTGACAAGTTTTCAATATTATCTTTCTGTTCAAGAAAATATTTCTCCATTTATTTATTTAGATTTTCCCTAATAAATTTTTAAATGTTATATGTTAGAACTCTTTTGAGATACTTGATGTTCTCTGATACTACTGTTAATGGTGTTTTTCCCTTTATTTACATTTTCTAGTTGTTTGCTGCTGTTGAATAGAAATTCAATGACTTCTGTAAATTAATCTTATATTCGTCCACCTTGCTAAACTCTCCTAGTAGTTTTACAATTTTTTCCCAGTAGATTCATTTGGGGTTTTAATGTAAATAATTTTATCATCTACAAATAAAATCAGCTTTATTTTCCTACTCCAATGTCATGCCTCTGTCTTCTATTCAACTTTTAAAAAACCCTCTGTATTCTTATCTTTTTGCCTAGTTTCCACTTTCAATTCCTGTTGAAAACAGAAAGTCGAATCAGAAGTGGCTGAGACTATATTATAGAGACATAAGACCTTTCTTTTGTGTAACCATACAGAGCATAGAGTTAGTATACATGTTTACTGGAAGATGTGGATACAGAAGAATGAATGTAGCCTCCCTCAGTGATACCCATGGGAAGAAAAGGACTGCCCAATGATCTGCCCTCTGAGAAGGCCCATGAATTCTTTTCTCCTCTGGTTCAAAGATTTTATTTTGACAACTGTTACCAGTTATTGCATTTTTAAAAAGCAGCATTAGGTTATTTTCTCTTAAAGCCCTGCTTCTTAGTGCCAAGAGCCTTCCTTCAGAGACTGGTCACACTGTCGGCCTCCCTGCGAAGGTTCCTCAACCCCAAGTCTACCCATCTATGCAGAATTTCCACATATATTTAAATCTCCATGAAGATCTCAGGAAAAATTATTTGGAAGGATGAATAGAGTTTTTAACATTTTAAAAAGTTATTTCTGATTTTTTTTCACTTTAAAATCGATGCTCTGATTTCTTTCAGGGTACTACTGAATTTTTTTGAATCTTCACATAAGTTGATTTGCAGTAAATGTGACATTTCAGGTATAGGGTGAAAATCACTGAAACTTCAAGAAGAAAATAAATGAAAGAAAAGAGAAGGAATATTTTAATAAAGTTTTGAATAAAAACTCTCACCCTGACCATTTAAGAGTAACTTTAAAAAGCTAGACATTCTAACTAATGTTTAGACATTAGTTTTAATTAATGTTAACATTAGTTTTTAAATTAGTTTTTAATTATATAATTATTTTTTAGAATTCATTTTCTTTTTTTATTTTTCAAGAAAAAGGTTTATGTTATACTTTAGCTTGTTATTATTTAACTTAAGCTTGTGGAAATCTTTGTTAGAACTTATTTTATATGGCAAAATGAAGTATCACTTAACCTTGACCAATATACATAGTTAATCTAGAAAAACCATTAACTCTGGAATTATTGGTATTATAAGTTATTTATTTTTTAAAATATTTTATTTATTTATTTATTTATTTTTAGAAAGAGGGGAAGGGAGAAAGAGAGGGAGAGAAACATCAATGCGTGGTTGCCTCTCACACAACCCCTACTGGGGACCTGGCCTGCAACCCAGGCATGTGCCCTGACTGGGAATCAAACTAGCAACCCTTTGTGGTTCACAGGCCGCACTCAACCCATTGAGCCACACCAGCCAGGGCTATACGTTATTTCTGATTGTTTTTGCTGTCCAGGCTTTTTCTGATGGCATGCATAGAGAAATAAACAGATAGTTTGGTTCATTTTTATTACTCGGGGAAAGCTCACTACTAGGTATACATCTTTAACTATATATTTTTATGTCTGTGAACTTTCCAAATGGCAATGTTGACACTAACTTGGATAACTGTAATGTTCTCAGAGAAGGTTGTAGATGTAAGTTTGCTTCTTCCCCCTACCCCACACCACCCCCGGCCCAATGTGGTGGTTGTGCCCTAAGGTAATTTAATTTGAGAGCAGAGTAGTTCAGTATGTGAAGTCTACCATTGGGTAAGCATGATCATTTGACCCAGTTAAAATATATTCAATGTATTAGAAAGGCCTATGTTCAGCTTTTTTGATGGTAATGGCTATAAAATTCTGCATTACCACGAACAAGTCAACAAGCAAAACAGAATCAAGAGATTCTGCCTACCAGAAAAGAGTATTTCAGTAAGAAGTTAACAATGATAATACCAAACAGATAATCACCCCGGGTAGAAATGTGTTCCCATTTATAAATGGAATTAACTACCAACTTCTCACTCTGGTATCCAGAGTCCAGCGCATCCGCCCCATCTGCCTTTTATTACATATGCTATTGTTAACTGGGTCAGCTGGTGTCCGTTCCTCCACGGGAACACCTCCCTGTTTGCTGCTCACTGCCACTTAAAATCCTATCTGTCCTTGCAGGAAGCTTAAAGTCCACCTCTTCCACCCTGCTTTGACCCCGCAACCTATACTCTTGCAGTACCTCACTTCCTGTATGGTTACTTGTATACAGTAGCTCCCCCTTATCCACAATTTTGCTTTCTGTGGTTTCAGTTTTCTGCAGTCAACTATGGTCTGAAGATATTAAATGGAAAGTTGGAGAAATAAAGAATTGATAAGTTTTAAATTGAATGCCATTCTGAGTCACAAGATGGAATCTTGTGTCATCTTGACCAGCATGTGAATCATCTTTTTGTCCAGTGTCTCTATGTTGTAGAGACACTTAGTTAGTTAGTGGCTGCCATCTTATGTTAGTTAGTAGCTCTTATCAGATCGACTGCCTGGTACCAGTACAGCAGCGCTTGTTTTCACGAAACCCTTATTTTACTTAATAATGGTCTCCAAGATTATTATTCCCCAAAGTGCAAGCGTAATGATGCTGGCAATTCAGATGCCAAAGAGAAATTGTAAAGTTCTTTCTCTAAATGAGAAGGTGAAAGTTCTTGACTTAAGGAAAGAAAAATAATTGTATAGTGAGATTCCTGAGATCTATGGTAAGAACCAATCTTCTATCTGTGAAGGGAGAAGAAATTTGTGCCAGTTTTTTTGTTGTATTTCAAACTGCGAAAGTTATGGCCACAGTGTGTGATTAACCCTTAGTTAAGTTGGAAGAGGTATTAAACTTGTGGGAGACATGAACAGAAAGTGTGTTCTGATTGACGACAGCATATTGCGTCAGAAAGCATTGAGCCTGTTACAAAGACTTCAACAAGGTGTCCCCTGAAACAAGTTGTTAGCGGTTGAAAAAAATGACACCAGGTGTTAACCTCAGTTCAACAGCCTTAGTTCTTGAGTTCTGGCTGAGAGAAGAATTCAGAGCCAGGACTCAAATTATAAGAGAAAGTTTATTTAGAAAGTCACAGAGGTAGGAGGAGAAAGCTGTTTAAGAAGTGGGCTGAGGAAACAAGTTATAGCAAAGAAGTGCCCTTGGAACTTAGGAGTATGGGAAAAAGGGGAGAGAGGGGAAGTGAGAAAGGGAGGGGGAAGGAGAAA
>PVJD01011865.1:10586-43366 GCA_004026545.1 Mormoops blainvillei | reverse complement strand
ATATGGGGGACTTAAGGACAAAGTCAAGGGGTTGGGTCGAGGGTGGGGGGGAGTGTTGGGGGAAAAATGGACAAAACTGTACTTGAACAACAATAAAAATTAACAAAAATAAAAATAAATAAAATGCTCATGGAACTCTCTTTACCGATCTTAAAGCAGTTGACTTATAGATAGATGTACTCTTAGCACAATACCAAATTAATTTCTTACATCTAGGTAACTTAGATATAGTGACCACTTCCTTCTCAGGGCCTACCATGAGAAGGAACTGTACTCTTTATATTTCTGCATATACAATAGACAAATGAAAAAAATTGACATCAGAAAAAAATGTAAAATACGGTGTTAGAGGAGAGTTCTACAGATACCCTGGACTGCCAGAAAGGTGAACAAGTAGGTCCTAGAGTAAGTTAAGCCTGCAACATTGCTGGAAGCAAAAATGACAAAACCTGAAGTCCTACTTTTTGTATGTCCTAAGAAAGCAGAGTTCTTTGGAAAAGACGATAATATTGGCAAATATTGAAGGCAGCAAGAAAAGGGGAAGACCAATTATGAAATAGATTGATTCCATAAAAGAAATCATAGGCATGAGTCTACAGAAGCTGACCAGGGCTCTTGAGGACAGGATATTGTGGACATCACTCATTCATACAGAGTTGCTGAGAGTCACAGCCAACTCAACAGCATATAACACACACATATAAATTTTAGTCACATTTGGATATTTCCTTTTTGCATTGACAAAACAAGAACCAAAAGAGATATATCAAGCCAAAAAAGAAAAACTAAAAGAACTTATGTTTTAAATACAGGTGGTAACCTTCCACTATAAAGAAAAAACTGGTCTCCTTCTCCTTTTCTGCCTTCTTTGAATGAACGCAGCAGTACAGTTTAAGGAAAAATGGGATGCTAAGCTTCTCTCCATAGCTCTCATCTGTCCATTTCCTGTGAACTCCATCTTGAGCCCCCAGCTGACTCTAAACAGATGAGAAACAGATCCATTCTGCTGTTGTTCTTCATTCTCCATTGTGTCTGTACTCCTTGTGCTCTATCTTCACCTCAGAACCATTTGTAATAACTCCTCAAAACAAAAAGCAAAATGAAACCAGAAAAGTAACACCTTCTATCCCAGTAAATGAACATCAAAAATAAGACTTCACAGTACAAATAGATACCTTCCCTATCATCAATATGCTGTTTCTCTAAGAGAATATATCTTATGCAGCCAGTCCTTTCAAATTTAATTCAAATAAGTCCCAGCTGGTGCAGCTAAGTGGCCTGAGCATCGGTCTGCAAACCAAAGTGTCGCTGGTTCAATTCCCCAGTCAGGACACATGCGTGGGTTGTGGGCCAGGTCCCCAGTAGGGGGCACATGAGAGGCAACCACACATTGATGTTTCTCTCCCTCTCTCTTTCCCTCCCTTCCCCTTTGTCTAAAAATAATAAAATAAATAAAATCTTTTAAAAATGTAATTCAAATAAAGTTAACATGAAAAGGTTTACAATTGAAACACCACTCATTTTGCCAAAATTCTCCACACACAACAGCCCTGTTGCTAAAGATATTGTGTACAACTCTTAATGGAGTCTTTTGACACTGTACATGAACAATTAGGCACATCTAATTACCAATAGAAACCTAAGTACCATGGTGGCCAGCAAGCCAGAAAATAAGCAGAAAATTCAAGACATCTAAGTTATCTCAAAAGAATCCAGTGGATTCCTCAGAAAGCAGGTGGGCTTCTTATAAGATCAACAGACAAATATGCACAGACATACAACCAACATCACAGAAACAGAAGCGAACACAAAGAGACAGGTATATGGAAATATCTGGTTACAGAGAAACAGAGTGATACATGGACCAACACACATACAGTCAGTTACACACACAGAGAGATAAGCAACCCAACTGATTACAAACATAGACAGTTCTTCCAAAACTTGACTGACACAAACTAAAAGGAAGAGATGTGCACAAAAAAATAAAGAGGCTAATTCCAATGGATGTGTACAAAAATATAAATAACACAAAAGTTTTAAGGGTCCAAAAAAGCAAGACACAGGGATACATGGTCAGAAAAACATTAACTAAATAAGTAGAAACATGAATCAAAATGTATACACAGAGAGAGACACATGGAGACAAGGATACTAGGGGCAAGGGGAAAGACACATGGAAGAGCAGACACACAAAGAAGGGGTAATACACAAACAGAAGTACTCATCCAAAAATAGGCTTGTTTTGGCACACAAATAAAAACCCAACCAGACACAGAAATCCACACACTGACAGAAAGAAAGAGGTGTGCACATAGACCCAGTGGCACATGGTCTTGGAGTGACAGATGTCCACAAAGATATTAATATGCCCAAACCCAGAGGAAAAATAGAGGAAAGCACAGAGACACCCAAGGGTATAAGAATGGACAGAAAAAGACAGGGGCATATTGACGTAGCAAGACACATGAATACATAGAGACAGAGGCGCAAAAAAGAAAAGAAGAAAAAAGAGAGATTTGTTCCCACTAGCAAAGCACACAAAAGCTGAAAACTAAAAGACACCAGGTATGTTGATTACTGGTATGTTGGCAGGAAGGCCAATGTGTATGAGAAAAGCAGACTTGGTTTACGGGATTAAGTGTATTTTTTCATGTTAATAATGAAGAACTACTCAAGCCTTCCCTGTAACCACCACAATCCTCCACCTATATTGTAGTCTGCCCCAAATCACTGAACTCTGAAACAGCTCAAACAAGCAAGCTGGTCTACATGCCTAACAGATAATGCTATGGCTGCATCACAAAAATCACAGTCCAAACCTTAAAACATTTACCATTAAATTCTAATTTTTCAAAGAACGGCCCACCTAGGAGGTCAGACTATCATGGGCAAAAAGGTGACAAGGAATGTCACGACCACTCTGATTTAATTTCCCTGGTGCCCTGTACAGAATCCTATTCAAAGTAGGCCTCTAACACCTTGAGGGCAGGCTTTTGTATAGGCAGAAAGATGAAGCAGATGACTTCTGTGGAATTGCTTTGCACTAAGCACATATAGAAGACAGCAGCTTGGCAAATCAGAGCAGATAGTAGGGGGAAAGGGATGGGGCAGATAAGCAAACATATACTCCTCATGTTAATCATTTCTTTGTTAATTAGCAAAATTCACAAATGTGATTTTAAAGAAGAGTGATATGGAACTATTAGATGTGGTAATCACACTCCCTCCATCTGCCAGGTTCCTAAAAAAAAATCAAAGGGAAGGGGAGGGCACATATTCCCATTTCAGTCTGAGCTAGGATTTCAGATACCATTGTCCCCAGTGCGTAGCAGAAAGGGTCAAAATCATGGTTCTGTTATCACAGAACATCTGAGCTGGAAGGGGCCTTAAAGAGCATCTAGTATTGACCTGGTGGTAGAAGTCATTTGATTTCCAATCTGAATGTGCCATGATGAGTTTTGTAAGCTTGGTCTAATCCCTTTTTGTGCCTGGATTTCAATTGCCCAATCTGAACAAAAGGGGCCTGACCTTCAGGTACCTCTCTAAATTCTGACTATCTCTGATTCTTTGGTATGAGCTTGCCCCCTTTCAACTCACTGTTTTGAATTCATGTCTAGTGGAGAAGCATAATTAGTCCTTGGAAATGGAAAGGAGAATAATGTTTTTTACCAAGTCAAAAAATCCTTATATATAAAGGAGGGGAAATAAGTCCAGCCATATACAGACATGCCTACTTGAACAAGCCTCAGATGTTAAGTTTGAATAAATCAAAGGGGTTTGGGAGCGGTAAGAGGGGAAAATGGAGGGTCTACTCTGCCTGCCATCTCCTGGACCCAGAGTGTATAATCCTCTTTTCACACTTGCTCAATACATAATTAGTAGTCCACTTCCCTCAGCCCATAGTTACTACAATTGTACGGGGGGCAAAGTCCCATCCCTTAAGCCATACATGTTCAGGCTTTTAGGAAAAACAGGACAAAGTTACATCACTGAAGCATAGCACTTATTTTATGATCCTAAAAAAGTAACCCTTTAAATCTTCAAGACTTTTCTGAGTTTACGAAAACACTTTCAGACTTATCCTTTCATATATGAAATGAGAATTTATGTTCTAATTTATAGATAAGGAAATTCTGACTAACAACTGTTAACTTGTCCAAGGTTACATAGATAGTAACCAACAAAGTCTGGGCATAAACCCTGTATTTTAAACATACATTCACTGCTCTTCCATGTATCCCAGTCTTCTTAACTCGTGGTCGTGCTGGTAGTCATTCAAATTCTTCTTTCTCTTTGGTCCAACCAGAGGGAGAGAAAACCATGGCATAAACTCAGGGCTAAAAGGAACTCATATCTAGCTTCCACCTCCATGTCTTCACAGAAAATAGAAAAGCAGGAGTGGGTGAGGCATTTGGCTGAAGTGCTCTTGGAAATAAAGTTTTTCCTCACCATCATCATTACTCTTAGTTCTTAAGGGATATTCTGGATAAGTTTATGAATCTAAGAAAGTAAAATAGAGATGACAAGTTGTCCAGGAAATTAGCATCCCAAACTCATTTCTTCTGAATTAGCTGTGACTTTGATTTTCCATTTTATAGTTATCCAAGGAACTCAAGAGCCTGGATTAAGGCTCTGGTCCACAGTGCCCATGAAGGCTGTAAAAGCTTTTCTGAGCATTCCTTAAATACATGCTAGGGAAGAATTATATTGATGGCAGGCAAGATGCTATGGCTAATGGAGGAGACACTTAATGGCCACTATGAAAAATAAAGCTGAAGTGGTGTACAGCAATGAAAACTGCAGTAAGGCCAGAGGACCACAAAGTCAAAAATTGAAATTCAGCTTGGTCCACATCCACCAAGTTATTCACTGTATGTATGATCTTGAGCAAGTCATAAGCCACTCTGAGGTTCAGTTCCTCATCTGCAAAGTACAACTAAGAGTAACTGCCTAGGATTCATATTAAAGATTAAACCAGAAAATACACTGACAACATCTAACACAGCACCCAGTACTAAGAGGTAGATGCTCAAAATATGTAATATTTGATCAGATTCAGTTTACCCATGCTAGAAAAGAGCCTGGAGTATAGGTTTTTAAAGCAAGTGGAATAGTGATGCTCCAGGTCTGCTGACCATTTACTTGGAAGAAATCTAAGATCAGCTACTATGCAATAATCCTTATCACCTAGATCCTCTGTATAATACATACACAAAGAATTGGAACTCACTAGGACTACCTAAGTCCCCCATAGCACCTACCTAGCAATCCCCCAGCTCCCAGCTACCTTTACATACTCATCTCTCTCTCTCTCCACCCATCTCTGTGTCTCTCTACCCATCTCTCCCTCCTTCTCTCTCCATCCGTCTCTCTCCCTTTCACATACTCACACTCATACACACACCCCCCACCACAGGCTGTAAGTTTTTATTTCTGCTTTTAGTAAGACAGAATTCAATTTAAAGGCAATTATTCATATCAATGTACCCAAAATAAAAGACTTCCTCACTCTTAGAAGGGCCATTCTCATTGTGCAAAAGGGATATGACTTGAGATTTTGTTTATGGCATTTCATAAGCAGCTACTCTTATGTTTACTATTGCGATGTCAGTCCCCAGTCTGTGAGATCTTGGAGGCCTGAGATGATGTCTTATTTATTTCTCTTTGTATCTTCAGAATCCAGCACATGATCTGGTACAAAGCTGGCACTCAGGAAATATATGTGAATAAAAGAATGAATTAGTGAATTAATAAATGAAATGTTTATCATTTTACCAGATCAATATTGTTGAGGATTAAAAATGATAGAACTGCACAAAGGATAGAGTGAACCCTTAACTCAAAGTTACAAATACCATTTCCAATTCAAACATGTACTCATTTATTCATCTATTTAATAAGAAATCTAAAAAAAATTGTCCTATAACCAAAAATTCATGCTCCAAATTCTGATTCTTCCACTTATTGTCTAAATTACTATGGAATGTCCCTTAATTGCCTCTGGTCTCAATTTCCTTATTGATGAAATGATTATGCTGATCCATTCATTGCATGCCTCCAAACTGCTTTGAAAAACAAAGGGGATAATGTACCTGAAAGTACTTTGTGAACTTTTCAGCACTTTATACTTCCCAGGAATTGAAATAATTTAGTCTCAAACATGTTCAGTGGCTCCACTCCTATTTTCCAGTCCCTCCACCATCTCTCCTTTCAATTGGTTGTAACAAAGCAAGCCATCATATCTTTTGCAAGCCATCTAAAAACTGAATGCAAAGGGGAAAGAACACACAAATGTTGAATCATTATGTAGTATACCTGAAATGAATATAATGTTATATGTTAATTATGTACCCCGATAAAAAGGGGGGAAAGGACATAGAGGTCTACATCTCCTGCAAGATTCAAGCAATTTCTGGCTTACCCGATTTGTTCTAGGTCTTGGATATAGCTGCCTGAACAAGTCACTGCTGCCATAGATAAAAGATCTTAATACCAATCTTTTAAAGTCATCCAAGTAGCATCCTTTTTGGATCTACTGTGCCTCTCTGCCCAGAAGTAGTTTCAGCCAAGTGGGGGGAGTGCTGTGAGGAAGATTTTGATGGGAGGGAGATGGCATGGTGGAAATGGAGTGGGAGGCTGTGCCAATCATGGGAGACAGATTTAGGAACTAGAAGTGGGAAAAGTAGATGAAGAAAGGCAGCAACTAACAAAGAGATCAGTTGCCTTGAAAAGGAAAGGGGCTTGGAATCTGTGGAACAGGACTGAGGAGAAGCTCAAGGATTTGTCAGATTTCAGGACTAAAGAAGCCCCAATATGAAGCCACAACACAAATAGTTGCTAACTGCTAACTAATAAATTAAGAAGTGTAGTGGAGAATACAATATAAAAATATATATCACTTTACAGCAATTTGAATGTGCCATGGCATCAATGCCAATGAACAGAAACTGAAAAGGGAAGAGGGAAATGTATATACCAAGCTGACACTTTCATGCTACTCTCAGCTACCAACAGCAGGAACATTATAATTGTAGACAGCTGACCCACTGGTAGAAGTGATTCTTCCATCTCACTCTTACTCTTTCGTAAACTGAGAAGGAAAACAAAAGTGATAAAATAAAAAGTCTGAATAGATGCTGTCTAGAGTCCTAGGGGCCAGAAGTGGGTCAACCATGTAGATTTCACCATTCTACTTACTCCTCCATTGACTAGGTTATAGTCCTTGCCTCTTGAAATCTGCCAGTCTGCTTCGATGACTCAGCAGATCTTTAAATATACCCAGGCAAGGAGCTGCTCTAAGATAAAACGAAAAAAATATTTTAATCTCTTTGGGGTGTGGAAAGATGGTCAGGAAGATACTCTGTTAACATGAGGTTCCCAAGCAATTCAGCACTGCTGTGCAGCTCCCCCCCCCACCCAAAAGAGGCTTGTTTTTGTTCTTCTGCTGTCTGCCTATTGCCAGCTGTGTGGAGCACAAGTATGAGAAGGGGAGTGGTTCCAGGATAGGGAAGGAGTCGAGGAAATTCCTGCCCAGTGATTCTGTGGGGGAAGGAGACAGATGTATGCAGTGGAGTGACTGGTTTAAACGTAGAGGCCCCAAACTCACCAAGGGCCCAGATTTTGGACCAGGTCATTCTGTTCCCTGAGGAGGACCATGACCTCTGGCTGAGAGGAGGTATCTTCCCACTCTCCCTCTCTTCACAGACCAGCTTAGTCTTTTACTTTGAAACAAGCATCAACTAGTAAAAGATTTCAAATGTGTGATTCACACAGGTTGCCCCATCCTGGCAATTACCTGAGTCTTTGCCCCATTCATCTTATCGGTGCCTTTTCTACAATAGGTCACTCTACTAAGACAGGGAATCAAAGAAGCTCTACCTAATACACAGAAACAAACACAGGGAAGGTGCCAAAATGAGGAGACAAAGAAATATTGCCCAAATGAAAGAATAGAGAAAAACTCCAGAAAATGAACTAAAGAAAATGGAGATAAACAATCTATCAAATGCAGAGCTCAAAGTACTGGTTATTAGGCTGTTCAAGGAACTCACTGTGTACTTCAACAACATAGAAAAGACCCAGACAGGAATGAAGGTTATGCTAAGTGAAATAAAGAAAAATTTACAGGAAATCAGCAGTGGAGTGGATGAAGCTGAGAATCAAATCAATGATTTGGAACATAAGGGAGAAGAAAACATTCAATCAGAACATCAAAAGAAAATAGAATACAAAAAACCAAGGATGGGGTAAGGAGCCTCTGGGACAACTTCAAACATACCAACATTTGAATCATAGGGGTGCTGGAAGGAGAAGAGAAAGAGCAAGAATTGAAAACTTATTTGAAAAAATAATGAAAGAATACTTCCCTAATTAGGTGAAGGAAATAGACATACAAGTCCAGGAAGCAGAGTCCCAAACAAGATGGACACAAAGAGGACCACCTTGAGACACATCATACTTAAAATGCCAAAAGTTAAAGGTAAAGAGAGAATCTTTTTTTAAAAAGATTTTAAAATTTATTTTTAGAAAGAGGGATAGGGAGAGACAGAGAGGGAGAAAAACATCATTGTGTGGTTGCCTCTCACACACCCCCTGCTGGGGACTTGGACCACAACCCAGGCATGTGCCCTGACTGGGCATCAAGCCAGTGACCCTTTGGTTCACAGGCCAGCACTCAATCTACTGAGACACACTAGCCAGGGCTAAAGAGAGAATCTTAGAAGCAGCAGAAGAAAAGCAGATAGTTACCTACAAAGGAGTTCCCATAAGACTGTCAGCTGATTTCTCAAAAGAAACTTTGCAAGCAAGAAGGGGCTGGAAAGAAGTATTCAAAGTCATGAAAGACAAGGGCCTACATCCAAGATTACTCTCTCTGACAAAGCTATCATTTAGAATGGAAGGGCAGATAAAGTGCTTCTCAGAAAAGGTAAAACTAAAGGAGTTCATCAACACCAAGCCATTATTGTATGAAATGTTGAAGGGACTTACTTAAGAAAAGGAAGATCAAGACTATGAACACTAAAATGGCAATAAATTCACAACTATCAACAATTGAATCTAAAAAAACAAACTAAGCGAAAAAGCAGAACAGTAACAGAATAATAAACATGGAGATCATTTGCAGGGTTATTAATTGGGAGGGGGAAAGAGGAGAATGAGGGAAAAAGGCAGGGATTAAGAAGTACATATTGGTAGGAACAGAATAGAGAGAGGGATGTGAAGAACAGTAAAGGAAATGGAGAAGCCAAAGAACTTATATACATGACTCATGGACATGAACTAAGGGAGGGGACTGCTGGAGGGAATGGGATGTATTGGGTTGAGGGGGGCAAAGGGCGAAAACTGGACAACTATAATAGCATAATCAATAAAATATATTTTTAAAAGTAATGTAAAAATAATAGTAGTAATAGTAACAACAATGATAATGAGTACCACTTATCGAGCTTTTATTCTGGGCCAGGTACTTGTTAAGACGTTTTATATTTATTATCTCACTTATACTCACAAGAACACAATGAGGGAAAAATAAGTATCTTTTAAAAAATATTTTATTTACTTATTTTTAGAGAGAGGGGAAGGGAGGGAGAAAGAGAGGGAGAGAAACATCCATGTGTGGTTGCTTCTCACACGCCCCCTACTGGGGACCTGGCCTGCAACCGAGACATGTGCCCTGAGTGGGAGTCAAACCAGCGACCCTTTGGTTTGAAAGCCAGCACTCAATCCACTGAGCCACACCAGCCAGGGCAAAAATGTATTTTTATTTTTAAAATGAGGAACCTGAAACTGGGAAAGATTAAGTGGCCCAGAATATGCAGTTAGTAATTGTCAGAGCCAGGATTTAAACTGTCAGATGTCAAAGTCTATGCCTGAGTATCAACACATGATACTATATCCCTGACCCCAACTTCTTTCCCGAGAGCCCTCAGCCTCTTTTTTATTAAAAATCCCTAACTCTGCAAGATACACCTACAATCATCCAAATGGACATTTTGGAGTAATTTGTAGGCTTTTAAATTATTAGGAAGCAACTGTGGAAATCACCGACTATGAGTCCAAGCCTCTGCCCTATATACATGGTTGAAAGGGTGTGATGAATAAGAAGGAAAGTTATTATTATTAATTAAGGTTATTAATTACTATTTCAGCATCTACTTAGTGGCATGCACTCTATATAGAGTTGTTTTATTTAGTCCTCACAATAATACTGTGAGGAGAACAGTCTACAAATGCAGAAGTTGAGATTTAGAGAGGTCAAGTTACTCACTCAAAGTCATACAGCTGGTAAATGGCTGCACAGGAACTGAAAGCCAGGTTGGATCTGATTGCAGGGTTCCTTGTATTTTCCTTTAGCCCCTCCTATGTGAGGTACAAAAACCCTTGGAATGAGGAAGGCTGTCAAGATTTGCCTACATCCCTGCCCTGACAAGGATGGCGAATTCAAATGCCTAGAAAAGTCAAAAAAGTAATTTAAGGTAGCTGGTGTCTGGGCAAAGTGGGAAGTATATGCCCCATCTAGGTGAGAAGAAACTGCTGGTCATTGCCATGTAGGGCCGGCAATGTTAGATCTTCATTCTGAAAACTGGAAATCTGAATTTTTACACGAAATGTTAGAAACACACACACACATGCTTACCCGGACAAGCAAAACTTATCTGGCCCATATTGGTAACTTCTGATGCAGGTGAAACTACGCTGAGAAAATGTTTTCGTTTTACTGAACTACAATTGGTTCTCATTGGTTTTCCCCTTTGGGGTTCTACAGAAAAATATTTAACTCCTTCATTCAATAACAGTCCTTCAGATATAATGAGACAGTATTTATGTCCACTGCTCAGTGCCTCCCTTCTCATACCCAACCCAACATCTCAGCTTTTCCATGCTTTATAAGAGCAGATGTCCCATGAATACTGGGGTTGAAAACCACACTGCAAATGTGGTCTGACCAGAATTTAATAGAGCAAGACTGTCACTTCGTTTAGTCTGAATCCTAATTTTCTATTAATGGAACTCAGCTGTTTTGGCAGTCACTTAATGCTATCGACTCAGGATCACTTAATAAAGAAATATTTATGGAATACCTACTATATGTCAAGCTCTAAGCTATGTATTTTGTATATCTTATACAAAGATATTCATGAAACAATATTTACCCTAAAGAGGGTATAATTTAGGGGAACATATAAGACATGCACACAAATGATTATAATTTAATGAATTCGGTGCTATATTAATGGAGAAATAAAAACAGATAAATCTAAAAGGTACTAAGCACTGACTTTTAACTTGTACCTAACAGCCATGATGTATTCTAATCCACTCTCCCGAAAATCTTGCAAACAAGAGATTTCTAACACTACTTTACAGATGAGGAAATTGAAGCCTACATTCTTCCAACCATATCATGTTATGGAGAAACTATATCTTGTCATAAACATTATCTCTTAATGGCTGAGGGGGATGGGGAATTTCATCTTTTAGAAGACTGTATTAGAGCTAAGCTTAGCATTAATGGATATTATTAAAATTAGGATAGCCTGCAAAGCCAAAGAATAATGGGAAAAATAACAAGTTGAAAGAATAAAGGAGTGGGGGTGGTTAAGGTGACAGTGACTAGATCCATTTGGCTGGTGTTTAAGATTTTTGTAATGGAATTAAATGTACTGAGGCTGGAAAAATGAGCCAGATAATAAAAAGCCTCAAACACCAGACTTAACTAATTTCAAATTTAATAGATAAGCAAATGAAGAAGGGCTACAATTTTAAATATGCATACATAAATGTTCAGCAAGGTTCCCTCTGTTCTAAGCATTGAAAAAAGATAAATTGAGTTCCAACCCTAAAGGAGCTTATAGAGTAACGAATGTTTAAAGGAGGATCCTAACAATATTGTAGCTGAACTTTGGGAACATTAACAGGTTGTGATGATTACATATGAATCAATGAGCAGCAGGGAGGACTAGAGAGAACAGGCAAGAGTTCACTGTACTAATCTAGGCAAAAACTGATGAGGATCTGAACTCAAGTAGAGAGAATTACTTAGAAGGCTTTGGAAAATAACATATAGTTTCACTACTCTAACTCCTAAAGCTTTAAGAGCAACTTTTCCATGACATTGTGGGGTCATCTCTGACAGGAAACTTTGAATCTGGAAGAATATCGATGTCCCCAAAGAAGAGCCCACCCTGTTGAATTGCACATCTGACCTACTATATTGAAGTCAATCCAACACCTCAGCAAGGCTCAGCAAGTGTCCAAAGCAAATGACACATCATCTGAAAATATGAGCATGGTTAACATTTTTGGTCTATTATTAGGTAGTCGGTGACTGAAATATCTTGGTCTAATTAGGTCTTTTTTATTTAAAAGGTTGATCAAACAGGTTTTTCAAATGAACAATTGGAAACTCCCACAGACTACACACTTGCTAACTGTCGTATTTTTAAACAAAGGTGAAATGGAAGCAGTAAACACACTCAGAAACATGTTTTGGAATCCTTTCTCACCCAAACATCAGGCTTTCCATCTTTGCCCCCAACTCTCAGTTTATGTGATTTTTTCATCTAATTAGAGGTCGTACAATGCTTCAGAGAGGTAGCCCAACATGACAAGTTTAGGAAGATTCTTTTTCTTACGTAATGTCAATTTTCAAAAGAAATGTCTAAGTAGTTGTTTTCGTGCAAGATTGCACATTCTTTTAAAAAAATTCTGAAGAGAAGCAGGTTTTCATAGTAGCCTGCTTCCATTATGACAGTCACAAAAATGTCATCAGATAAGCACATTCATGACTTCCTATAGAATCCTACACAACCAATTTCGGCCTAGAAGGGAGAAAGGTAGAATCTTTTCATACTGGGAATTTCCCCTTCATATTTAGGGAAAATCCCATATTCTAACATTTTTTCCTGACACTTTTCTTCATTTGTCCAATATCTAGAAAGAGATGGATTTTCTGACCATTATCCCCATTCTCTGTCCAATGTTGTCGATGGAGAAAGATAACTTAAAAAAAGGTTAGTGGTTAGTGTAATAGAGAAGGAAGATTAGAGGGAGACAACTCAGTGTGACAAAGGAGCCAGAGTGACACAATGAAAAGAGGCCTAGTAGTCTGGAGTCTTGAATTCAAGTTCTGGTTCTGCTAATTACTCACCATGTGACCTTGGTTAAGTTCCTTCCCTCCTAAGAGACCATAAAAGAAGCTGCTGTAGTTTAAGGATTATAGTTGCCCAAAGTTTGAAGTTCAGGTACAATGTTTTTGCATTAAAAAATCTACAATAGGAGTCACATTCCTTTCCCTAAATGTAGTGGAAAAGAATCTGTTATGGATCTGGACTGCTTAGAATCTAATGTAAGCTCTTCCACTTACTTGTTCTATAACCATGGGAATGTTATGTCATTATTCGGTGCCTGCTTCCTCACCAGTAACATGATAATAGTACCTAACTCAGGGAGTTATTTTCTGGATTAAATGAATTAACATATGGAAAACACATAAAGGAGCTCCGAACTCCAAAATATCAGCTATTTTGTTTTTCTCACCTTGATAGCTCTCCTATTTAAGCAGGCATCATATTGCCCAGGTTTGTAATGGGGCTTTGAGATTTTCAACCACCCTGGGATCTCTAGGCCTTTTTCAATAATTTCTATAGTTTTGCTTTCCAGTCTATGTTGTAAATGATCAAATGTTTCCACCATCCTCTTTGTGTTACTCCACCTCTGCTTTAATCCCCAGGCATTAAGCTATTTGGTGAGGATAAGTAGACTATAATAGCATCAGTGCATAATGAGGTCACCCCAGTCACCAGTCTTTTGGGATGGTAGATGTGAACAGCTGGCTAATATGAAAAGCTGCTGGTATCTTACAGTGGTTAGAACCTCCTAGTTACATGTCATACTTCCTGGATGTGCACACGCACTTTGCTACTTCCTAGCTGTGTGACCTTTGGGCATGTTGTTTAACTTCTCTGGGTTACCTATTTACCAAAGTTGTTATGGAAATTGAATGAGTTAACCCATGTAAAGCACCAAAACTTGGTACACAGTATGTGCTATCATTATTTTTGCTATTACTATAATTCTCAGTTCTGACTGAGGAATCACGTTTCCAACATAGACTTTTTCAAGGAAGCAACAGATAGCTAACTCCCAAAACAGGCTCTGACTGAAAGACAGTCATTTTCTGTGATACTTTGGTCAAGTTCTTTCCATCTCTGTGTCCCAGGCACCTCCTATATAACAGTCTAACTGGACAAGATAGTCACCCAGGTTCCATGAACTCTACTATCCTACAATCTCAGGCCATTTCTGTTAAGATTCTCAGTAGCTTCTAGCTTTGATCTGCTTACTATGTTTTTCATGGATAAATTATCTTGGCATGTGGTTCAACAAAAACATAACAATAATATTGTGGTTTGATTGGAGGCAACAGCCAATCAATGTGTTGTTCCAGTTCTTTTATTCACTATTTAGTTTAATTACATGGTTTAAGGATCGGGCAAGAAGGAGAGACCTACTCTTTCTCCATAATGAGGCCTCAGAATAACACTAAGGAAAGAAACATCAAGTTGGAATCCAGGAGAACTGAGTTTGTACTCTAGTTCTGTTGCCAACTTGTTTTTACCATGGACAAGACACTACCCTTCTGTAGGCCTCCATAAAGTAAAAGGGGAGAGGAAAGCGGGTGCCAAAGGCCTAGGTGATCTTTAAGTTCCTTTTAATCATCTTGAAGAGCTGAGAGCACTGCATGAAAACCGAAAAGAAGCTATCAGGATGTTCATGAGATAATTCAAACTTTACACATCCTAAACCAAACTATTGATTTATAACCACCCACATACCTATTTGCTCTGCCACAATCTTCACCATTTTAGTAAATAATAATCACATTTTTCAAATCGTTCACATGTGAAATTTGACAATACGCCTTGAGTCCTCTCTTTTTCTCACAATGAATATCTAATCTTTCAGTAAATGCTGTCACCTCTACCATCAAAACACACGCAGAATTCAGCATCTTCTCATGCCCTTCAGCGAGACAACCCTGGTCTAAGCTGTCATCATCTCTCACTCAGATCTCTGCAGTAGCTTCATCTCCTTGCTTTCCTCTTGGCTCCTACAGCCTCTTTGTCACGCAGACAATAAGTAAACAAACAAATGTACGAAAAATCAAATGATGCATGACATGAAGAAGAAAGATTGTGTTAAAATGTTGGATCACATTACTCCTCTGCTGAAAACTTTCCAATTGCTCCCCATATCAAAGTAAAAGACAGAGTCCTAACAAAAACTTGTGATGTTCTTCATTAACTCTGATCTCATTTTATAGCATTCTCCATTTACTTAAACCAGCCTTTATAGGCCTCCCTGCAATATATCCTTCATCACACAAACTTTGCTCCTTCCTCAGGCTTTTTGTAGTCACGGTTGCCTGTGTTTGGAACCCCAGATATCCCTATGGTTCACTTCCTCACTTTCTTCAGGTCTCTGCTCAAATATCAACTCCTCAGTGAGGCATTCCCTGGTGGAAAAATATAAAATGGTCCCTCACACTATTAATCTGTATCCCTCACACTATGCTAAGCTATTTTTCATGACACATCACTCTTTGATATATCTACATGTATCCTCTCACTAAACTGTAGAGTCCACATAGGGAAGGATTTTTGTCTGCCTTGTTCATTGCTGTGTCACCAGTGCCTAGTATAGCATTTGGCATATAGTAAATGCTCAATAAGTAGTTGTTGAATAAGTGCAGGTTATAAAGTAGGATCACAAGGTTACTGGTACCCAGAACTCCTATACAACCCAATCTATCTACCTGGTTAGTGAATAAGAGACTCAGAAGCCTTAAGAGCTCCACCAGTTTGTATTATTGATACCAGTTAAGGGTTTTTGCCTCTCTGAATCTCCTATTTTTAATCTATGAGGTGAGAGGGCCATGTGACAAATGAAAGAGGAACACGACTTAAGGAAGAAAGAATGGGGCTGGAATCCCAGCTCTGCCACTTTGAAGCTGTCTTTCTTTAGAAATGTTACTTACCTTCTCTGAACATAAAATTTACAATAGGAATAATATTATGATAGTATGAAGAATATTATAATTCCATGAAACCTGGCTACTGGTATGAGGTAGAAATGAGGATTAAATGCAATAACAGAATATGAAACTGCTCTGGAAACTGTAAAGTGCTACTGGAATATGTCTGATGTCACTTGTTTCCTGCACCATAACTGGAAAAGGTATCAAGGAGTCAAACGGTATTACTAAAATTGTTTTGCACTTTGGGAAAGAACATCCCAGATAAAATAGTAAATACTACCACAGCTTATTTATTGCCTGGTACTAGGTGGTTCTGTCTCAAGTTAGCGTGAGATGTGTTGAATCCACCAAAGAAAGTCAATCATTCCTACAAAAATTGTGTTGCAGTCAAAGGACCTATACGAAGGACCCATAGACATGGGCAACGGTGTGGGAACTGACCATGGAAGTGGGGGGCGGGCTGGGTGGAGGGGGGAAAGGGGGAAAAATGGGACAGCTGTAATAGCATAAACAATAAAATATTAGAAAAGAAGGAAAGAAAATTCTGCTGCGGGACACTTGCAGTCCCCCTAGTGGTCATATAGTGGAACTACAGTTCCATAAGCAAGTTAATTCAACCTGCATAAAACAGAGGCCATGATTAAGGAGTAGGCCACTTCAAAAAGCTACATCATCTAATTCAGAAAAGCCCTTATAAAATAAGTTTTCATGTATTCCTTACTCCAAGAATTGTTTAATTTGCCCTGGTTGATGTGGCTCTGTGGATTGAGTGGTGGTCTGCAAACCAAAGGGTCACCGATTCAATTCCCAGTCAGGGCACATGCTTGGGTTGCAGGCCAGGTCTCAGTAGGGGACACATGAGAGGCAATGACACATCGACGTTTCTCCCCCTCTCTTTCTCCCTCCCTTCCCCTCTCTCTAAAATAAATAAATATAAATTAAAAAAAAAGAATTGTTTAATTTGTCTTCTCACTTCAGTCACTTAACCAACAGCCTAAAACCCCATTTATATAGAACCTCAAAGCAAGGCCACCATGTCCAAAGGAAACCTTGATAGCAGACTAGTAATTCTTGATTTGACCACCACACTGGGCATTTTCATTGGTTCTCTAGCCAAACTTAGACCCATTAATGCCCTTAATTTAATTAATTCCTCATATATTACAGATTTTTATAGTCGAAGACATCAAAACATTTTTCCAGCAAGGGCAATGATACAGCCAAAGGAATCGAGGAAGAAAGTAGTAACTAACTTGACTGGGGTGGCACTGTTAAAAAAGCAGAAATATATTTCAACCCCTTAACCAAATTCATTCTTACTGTCTTTCCCAGGTATTGCTTCTGGTGTTTGAAATAGCCATCAAGACCTATAATCTATTGCTTGAGCTTAATCATGACCCTACCTAATCAAAAAAAGGATAAGAGGCAGACACAAGTAATATTGCTAAGCACGTAAGCTGGTTTTGATTCATTTCTTTTTTGAGGGCATACATTTCAGATACCTATAACATACAATCCAGCATCTCATCATACTGACAGAATGGTGTTGCCTTCATGTTTAATATACAATTATAAGCTTGTTGAGGGCATTCACCTTAAGATTCTCCCTGAGTTGTGTCCCCATTACCCTGATCTCTTCCTAGCACACGGATAGGCATAGAACAGGTGCTTAATGAAAATTAGTGAATTGAAGGATACATTAAAAAAAATAACTTTATCAGGGTGATCTCTAAAGACAGCTATGTCACAGTAGGACACAGTATGACACAGTATGTCCAGTGGCCTACAGTTCACTTACCATTCTCAGGACACAATAGCTGTAGCTGATTAGATATGCCCTTAGCCTAGAGTGTTAATGAGGCAAGAGTTTAGTTCCTTTATAGGTGAATTTTATCTCTGCTTCATGGTTATATAGTGAATTCTCAAAAAGAAGCCCAAATTATATAAAAGTAAATGAACCATTTCCTCTTCTAGAAATACACACCAGAAAGAGTGGTGGCATTTACTTTATTTAAAGGACAACATATAAAAACAAAATTATGACTCCAGCTGTTTACATAAACCTAAACATAAGCCAAACATAGCTAGTGATTTCTTTGGCCTATTTGCATTTCTTATCTCTTTGTGTCAGTTTTATGTATAGAAATGATTAGCCCACATCCCCCTGGTAATAGTTCCTAATTCTTCCTAAAAATAAGACTGTCAACTGAATAAACTTCATTATGTTTCTTTCCTACTGTTCTCTAAAGACCTGAAAATTTTACAGACACTCTTCTATTCATCTAGGATGGGGCTGTAGTTATCAATTCCAATTCACGGCTGAGGAAAACAGAGAGCAGTGTCCTTAAGGAGCTTTCACACAGGACAAAACAAAGTATGCTTTAACTTTCAACACAGTAGCAAAAACTTTCCACCTCTTAAGTTCTAGAGGTATTCAAAACTCAGGTACTTTCGGCAAGGTTGCAGGATACAAGGTCAATATACAAAAATCAATTATATTTCTAAATGCTGTCAATGAACAATTATATGTCTAAACATTGGCAATGAACAATTTAAAAAGGTTATACAAATCGAAACCACTTTGACATATCCTACCCCACCCACTATGATAGTTATAATTAAAAAGGCAGACAATAACAAGTATTGGCAAGAGGTTGAAAAATTGGAACCCTCATATATTGCTGGTGAGATTGTAAAATTTTATGGCTACTTTTGAAAACAGTTTTGAGAGTTCCTCAAAAGGTTAAACAGGGTTGTCATATGACCCAGAAACTCCACTTCTAGGCATGTATAAAAAAACTGAAAACATATGTTCACAAAAAATTCCTATATGTGACTGTTCATAGTGGTAGTATTTGTAATGGTCAAAAGGTAGAAAAAAGTCATATGTCTATCAACTGATGAAGGAATAGATGAATTGTGCTATATCCATATAATAGAATATTATTTGGTTATTAAAAAGAATGAGGTGTTGATATGTGCTTCAACATGGATGAACACTGAAAATATTACTCTATGTGAAAGAAGTTAGTCACAAAAGGCCACATATTGTATGATCCTATTTATATGAAATGTTAGAATAAGCAAATTCATAGAGACTGAAAGTAGGTTGATAGTTGATGATTGCTCAGAGTTGGGGGAGGGAAGTTTGACTGCTAAGTGATTGAAATGTTCTAAAATTGATTGGGGTGATGAATACACTAGAATATACTAAAATTGATTGTGGTGATCACTACACTCTGAATATACTAAAAATCATTAAACAGTACACTTTAAATTGCTGGGTTATATATATTGTGAAGTGTGTCTAATAAAACTGTCATTAAAAAATAAAACTCAGGTACTGCATGATTTAAAATGGCAGCATTCTCAAGTAACCAGCACTTTAGAGCTATAAGCTTCTCTAGCTGAGCCACCCTCAGCCCTTCTGTGGCCTACAAGTTGGCAGCAGGAATTGGTGTGAGAGAGAAGGGTTGATAGCACCCATGAGGGTGCAAGGACTTGTGCATAATTCAGTCTATCATCTCTATGCAGCAACCATTGAAAGTAGCCCTTACAGAGAAAAATCTAAAACATTATCTGTCAGGTGGGAAGCATCGAGAGAAAAGTTGGAAGGGAAATTTTGAGGAAAAAGCTGAACTGCTGCTCTACAAAGCTTTCCCCACATGGTAAACAAATATAGAAAATGCAACTATTTCTACCTGTCAAGTAGCAAAGGGCTATTCACTAAGCACCTTCTGGTCTACTCAAATCTGCATGAGTGCTAGTGAATAAATGGGAAGACACTGGGTCTTTTCTTTGAAAAGAGTGTAATATAAATATGAGCTTTCATAATTCCCTTCAGTATGATGAATACTAATCAATACTGGTTAACTGTATATAGCTTTACAAGTAATGAAGTAAAGTCATCTTTGTGTTTAGGATGAGGATAAATTATGCTGAATTCAACATCTCAGAACTTGATGGAATGCTGGAAAAGGAAGTCTGAGGTAGAGTAATTTCTTTCAATATCTTTCTTTGTTTTCAAATGATTAATTTACATCTGTGTACAAGCCCAGCCAGACACTAATAGTAAGCACCCTTGTAAGCACATTAGGTACTTCTTGTGAAAGTGCTGTGGTGATCTGACCCAGGCAGAGTTGTCTCAAAATGGAGAGGGTCCAGTTCTTCTCAGGTTTTGAGAAAAGGTTGCCAAAATGACCAGTAGACACAAAGAAAAAAAAAAGATCGAGAGAGACAGAGACAGTAGCCAGCAAAATACTTCAATAAATTGCCAAGTCCTCAAGCCATCTAGTTCAGCTCTCTTAGCTACTGTTGAATCAGGTTCTAACCTCAAGATAAAAAAAGTCCAGCTATTCATTTTGCTATCCCCTCAAGTCATCTAGTCCTAAAAGAGAGAAATTGGGGTTGATCTGATTTGTTACTCTCCAGATTAAAAAAAATCTTTAAGAGCACTCCACAGGAGTACTGAGAAAAACATCCTGAAAAGTAGGAAGAAGAGCCTACATTTCAATGTCAAAAGCACAAAAAGAATGGAAAGAAAGAAGATCAGGGACAGGCAGGCAGCACTTGAAGAAACTGAAAAGAGAAAATGGTGGCAGTAAGGGGTGGAGAGAAGTTTCCTTCTCCCTCTCCTACCAACCTCACAAAATTTGACTTTTGTTTGTTTTTATTTTTCAGAATCATGATTTTAGGTTTGGGTATAAAACAAGCCCCTTATCTGCTACACCCAGCCAGCTTTAAGCTCCCTCTTGAGCAGAGTTCTGAATGAAACTGGTGGTCTTGATAGCACCATGACAAAAAATAAAATAATAAAATTGTCCATGCTCCTAACTCCACCAAGAGTAGCCACATTAGAAGTAAAAATGAGGAAGCCAAGGAATTCTTTGTTTTAAATGTGTATATGTATAGCAGATGAGCAAATTACTATAGGTAGGAAAAATACTTAAAGAAAATTAAGTGTGCCAGCAAATTCAATATATGATATTAAATTTCACAGGTGAAAGAACCTAAGTCTGATGGAATAAAATTAGCACTGGCAAGAAAGCACCACAAAGTGACCCTGAGATTGGAAGACTGTAAGATTCTTCGAAAATATCTCTCACTGATGTTAACCTGTGACTGAGCTGAGAGAGATAACTCTGAGGACAAAAAAAGAGGAGTCTTCCATTGCTACATCTTGCACATATTTCAGAATAGGGTACCAGCCAGTGTGGCTATTTGGTTCTCAGATTTTGATTATTGGTACCCACACAGAACTCACCAGCGATTTGCTGACCATGGAAAAAGGATTCCCCCCCCCCTCCAACATACTGAACCTCAAGGCCCACAGTCAGTCTATCTTGGTCCCAAAGCAAAATTCTGCTTTACAAGACAGACAAACTGCTCCGTTAAAGGTAGTCATAATGAGTTGTTCAATAACTGAGGAGGAGAAAGGAGATGGAAAGGGGCATTAATAAAATGACTCATTTCAAAATAACTAATAGAGAAAGAGCATTTGCCAATCTCAAAGCACTACTCAAATATTAGTTATTATGAAGACCAGAACCAAATACCAAGAGAAAATTTAAATTTTCTCTTTGCATCTGGATAATTTATCTAAACCCCAATTCTAATCCCCTGGCTCCCCTGGGCCTTAACTACCAAAAATAAATATTTGTCATATTATTGTTCTGTTTGCCAGAATATAAAGGGCACTACTTTTGTTAAATGGGACAGTGGTCAATTAACAAAACTGTAGTCTTGTTTGATCTCTGAAAGAAGACTGCCCCATAAAGTATCACCAGGGTTGCATGTAAGCCCCATCACTTTTTATATACTCCTTCTGTTCAAACCACATGGTAAATTAAGTAAGAAAATAAAGACCACCTTTAGCTTCTCTTCTCTCCACAGAAACATTTTAAATATATAAAAACATAATTACTCCAGAAGTTACTAAAGTTTTAAAAATGCCCGTCTCTACAATTAACTAATGTGTATGGACACACAAACACAACTGGAGAAAAGGGAAAATATAATACGTTATTGGAGACCTCTAGAACTTTTAGATTTTTAACTCAAAGTTGGCATGCAATACAGGGAAGATGGAAGTTCTGGGTTTGGCTTTTTAAAAATCCCTTGCCTTTTACCAAATCGTGCCTCTACAAAGTGAGGGGAAGGAAGAAAAAGTAAGAAAATATCTATCTTTAGATTGGGATTGGGTGTATTCTGATGAAGATGGTATTTCAAAAAACTGACTCAAGAATTTTTTATATTTTACAAATGAAAATTTTTTGTCAACCCACAAGATGGGAACACCAGTTTTCCCTCTCACCAGACTGCCATAACCAGTGCAGCAATCAGAAACCAGGGAAGATTCAATAATCTTGTACTTTCTTTGAATACTGAAAAGTTCTAATTAGTTAAAAGTCATTAATTTAAGCAAGTCTTTCTAACAGAGAACTTTTTCTGTTAAGACCTGAGATAAAATCACCTATCTTAACTGCACACCTATTAGAACGTTTTGTTCTCAATAACTACTTCCTGAATATTTGAGGTTATTTCTTAGAAGGTACCTATTCCTTAACAAATATGTGGAATTGTTCATTTCCTCCCTGTTAACTGAGTTGGAGGGGGCATGAAAAAGAGGGAGGGTTTCAGTGTCTGGATTTAGCAAAATGGTAGGTCAAGAAAAACCTTTGTTATCCCCTGCCCCAGAAAAGTTCACAGCAGAAGAGGGCTTCACTGACTAGCGACTGCCCTTCCGAAAAAAAAATAATAATAATCAACCCTACCAAGTAAATCTGTTCTTAGGAAATCAAAAAGACCTTTTATCCCACACTATAACCACCTCGCAAAAACAGTATAAATGAACCCTTTAAAAATTCTGTAAGTCAAACCTTAAAACCCTAATAGAATGTAAAGCTTGGTAAGAAGATGTCTTTTTTTAATAGCCCAGAAAATATTTTATGAAATCTTATCCTCCTCTCTCTTTTCAAACTCCATGCTATCAACTTTCCAAGAACAGAAGCATCAGTGAAAGGAGATAAATTGCTCAATTTAAGTTGCCAAAGATGCTAACACTAACAACGAAATTTGAAAAGTCACAGATAAAAATAACACAGATATAGTCAACAACAACTATAGAAATGCAGAACAATACTAAAGTCAATGAGGATACCAGCACCCAGAAAACCTGAGGAGTTAGTTCCTCAGTCAATATAGTCCCTCCTTCACGGAGATAAACTAATATCTCAGTTTGTTGGGATAAAATCACCAACGTGGTCTGCAAGAAAATGAACAACCGTGGTAAGAAAGAAAAATGAACTGTGGTAAGAAAGAATTTTTAATAAGCAAGGTGAAACGGACTGCCTCTTTTCTCATTTTCTAATTAAAACTTTTGGGCAAGATTATAGCTTATAGGTCCCTAAGAGTTCTTATTTAATTTGTTAGAGGTAACAGTTCATGTTTGAAAATATTCTTAAAATAAAGGACTACATTGAAGAGTCTTGTTCTTTCTTCCCAAAAGCAGATTTTGGAGCACTGTGGAATAGCAGGAAATCCTTTAAAACTTTCTCCAACACTTTTATAAATCAGACTCAAGTCTGGTTACAATCTTTATTTTAAAAAAAGTTCTCTCTATAGATCTGATGCAAACCTAAAGTAGAGGACTGAGGATCTGTTATAATCCACAGAGAAAATAAACAATTTACAGAAAAGAAAAGAAAAGAAAAGGAAAGAAAAGAAGAAACCCAAGCAGCTACAACCAACATAGTAAAACTGTGAGGGTAAATCCTGCCCAGTGTTCACTAAGAAAATTGTCCTTAATCGTGCTGGCTGGATTCTCTGTGCTGACCTCCAATCCCAGGGCAAGGTCTCAATTGTTGCCAGGGAAGGAACTTCACCCCTTCTTCACACAGCGGGCCCTTAGAACTGCAAGACCACCTTGTTTGACTAATCCCACACACCATTTTATCTCTTTGAAGGAGGCGGGCTAAGAAAAGCTTGGGCCAGTCTTTTTGCCTCTAACCTGCCAAGACTGGTCACAGGCTGGAGGGCAAACTTTAACAGACTCTAGGAGAAACTGCTCATATTTTTCCAGGGTTCACAGATACGGGGAGTGGAGGAGAAAAATTAGTAGAGGGATTAAGGGCTTTATTTCCGACAGTGGCCCTTGCAATTGGATTTAAATTTGGAAACCTGGGGAGTCAGGGAGGATTTTAGGAGGCCGGGAGTGGAGAATTGTCAAGGAATTTGGAAGGGCAGGAACCAGCACCCAGGGTTTTAGCGGCAGTTATTGGGGCGCAGAGTGAGGGTTAGGAGCACTAAGGTGAAACCTTAGGTAGGCCTGGAGTCCAGGTAAATCTCCCGATTTAGGGCAGCCCTTTCTACGGAATCCCCTTGGGCTCTCCCAGCGGCAGAGTGTTCACGAGGGGAGGAGACGATATACCCCAGAACACAGGCTGACTCAAGGCTCAAAGACATTTCTAAACCGGGAAACTTACCGCATGTCCCCATAAGATCCAGAGTAGCTCTCCATCCAGGGGCTCATCTCGCTTTTGACACAATTGGGACTTGAATACGGCACTCTACTCACCATGCCGCTGGGATACCACACATCAGAGTGGGGGAAGTCGCCTTCATGACCAGCCAGCCCCTGAGGTGGCCGATTGTAGCCATAGGGGGCAACAGCCCCGGCCTCCCCTGTGCTGCCGCCACCACCACTGCCACAGGGCCCATACAGCTGGCTTTCTTCACCCGTGAAGAGAGTGTGCCAGGAAGAGGAGGCAGCTGAGGGTGAGCCTGAACTGGGTCCCGCTGCACCCCCGCCGTGCAGGCTCGCCAGGTCCCCATAGCGGCATTGCGCCGCTGCAGCTGCCCAGGCGCTGCCATAGTCTAGCGAGTTCTCTAGCTTGATGCGCGCTTGAGGATGGTGAGGAGGCGGAGGGGGTGGCGGTCCGGCAAGGGCTAGTGAAAAGTTGTAGTAGTCGCGACTTTGATAAGCCGCTGCCTCCTCCAGTGCTCCAGACTTGTAGAGAGACAGGGTGGATGGCAGCTCAAGTGTTCCGGAGACTCCTGTTTCAGCGCTGCTAGAGCAGCCCAGGCTCTCGCCTTCCAGCCCTTTGGGGTATCCTGCCTTGAATGGGGAATACTCAGAAGTCTCTTCGCTGCCCTTGCCTGGGCCATCATCCAGCAGAGAACCTTTGCATTCGGCCAGCTGGGCGCAAGGAGTGGGACGTACAGAGGGTGGACCTCCCAGGAGCGGAGCATACATGCAATCCCCTCTAAGCTGTTCCCCAGGACTCAGATGCTCCAATGCCTCAACACCCAAGCCCATAGATACCGACACTGCCTTACACAACTCTTTAGCGCTGTCCGAGATGGCAGAACTGCCCCCTAGGTAATTGTCCTTGGAGGACGTTGGAGCCCCAGCGGCCTCCCTCGCTCTCCCACTGCTACTGCCTTCAGATACTACCTCCTGCTGCTGCTGCTGCTGCTGTTGCTGTTGCTGCTGCTGCTGTTGCTGCTGCTGCTGCTGCTGCTGAAGCAGTTGCATGGTGCCGGCCTCGCTCAGGATGTCTTTAAGATCCGCGGAACAGCTGCTTAAACCCGGGAAAGTGGGGCCCAGCAGGGACAACGTGGATGGGGCAGCTGAGTCATCCTCGTCCGTGGGTGCTGGCGGCTGCTGCAGCCCCTTGCCGGCGGCCGAGGGGGCTCCGGGCTCCGGGATGCAGCCGCTTTCCGGGTGGCCCTCGGGAACTGACTGCCGTTGTGAAGGCTGCTGTTCGTCCTCCAGGGCCAGGTAGCCTGTAGGGCCTCTGTTCTGGGCTTGAGGAGATCCATTCTCACCCTGCTGCTGCTGCCGGGCACTGGTCTCCTGTTGCCGCTGTAAATGAGCGCCGGGAGGTGCTGCACTCGCGGCCTCAGGGTGCCGGGACCCCGGGGTCTGGATCACTTCGCGCACGCTCTGGAACAGGTTCTGGAAAGCTCCTCGATAGGTTTTGGACGGCGGTCGTTGGTAGAGCCTCCCCAGCCCTAACTGCACCTCCATCCTTGAGCTTGGTTGAATCTTCCACCTAATTCCTTTATCCTGTTTCCCCTTCTCTTGCTGAGAAGAATTCAACAGGCTGTGATGCGGTAGTCACTGCAGCTAGCTACCCACCTGCGGAAAGCTCCTGGGAAAGAAACTTGCGGGAAAAACCACACGAATTTTCTCTGACAGCCTCAAAGTCTTGTGCAGAGGAAAACACGCGTTGGACAAAATCTACCCTGCTATGCTCGCAGTCTGTTTCTGAATACTTGGAGGGTAGATTCAATAGATGCTGAGATCTTAAAAGAAAAAATAAAAAGAAAACTCCGTCTTCCAGATTGCGTCCACTGAAGCAGGTGCAAATAGGAACCGGATTATTGTTTTTCTTCCCCCCTCCCTTTGGTTTTGTTCAGGTTTGAGTGCGGTTTTTTTGTTTGTTTGTTTGTTCTTGTTTTTGGCTACTGAAGACCTGATTGCCTTTTCATCCTTTGATCTTTGGTCCCGAAAAATGGCTGGGGGGGGGCGTGCAGGGAGAGGCGGAGAGGGAGTGAGGGGAACTTAGGGGCTCACCCCGCGTGCCGTTTAACCAAGCAGGTCTGCCTCCAGAGCTGAAACGTCTCCGAGATCGCCTAGCTTCCTCAGAGCCGTCTTCGCAACGCAGAGCTAGCTTGTCTGCTCGCAGCCAAAGGGAGTTACCTCTCTGCAAACTCGAGCTGGCCGCGCAGGGCCGACTAGAGTGGAGGGGAAGTGTGTCAGGCGGGGGCAGAGGGGAGCGGGCGGAGGCAGCAGCAAGAGAGGAGCCCCAGGAAGGGGCACTGGGGTGGAGGGGAGGAAGACAAAGGCAGCCGTCAGTCCTACCCGGTACTTTCCTCGCTTCCTCCGAGTCTCTAGCAGCTTTCAAAAACTTCACCGAAGAGAAAAGCGTAGCTCCGGGGCGGCGGCTTCGAAGCCGCTGCGCTGCAAGAGGCGTTGGCAGCCGCCAGAGCCTGGCGGGGGCTGACGCGGGCGTCCCTTCGGCTCCTGTCCCGCACTGGAGCGGCTAGCTTGGTCACTTTCCCTCCGCTGCCTCCTGTGCTTCCAGGTTTGCTCGGGACCCTTAGGCTCTCCCAGCACGTTAACTCCCTGAGATCTCAGAGGGTGAGCTGGGAAGTGGAGAGCAAATGCAACAGTTTGCGAGTCGGGTCCCGCCCCCGCCGGGCCGGCCTCCTTGCCTTCCCACCTCCTTTCTCCCTCCCCTCCTCTCCCCTCCCCTCCCCCCTTCCTCCCCTCCCCTTCTCTCCTCTCCTCTTCTCTCCCCTCCGCTCCCCTCCCAGCGCACTAATGCCGAGTGGCTTCAGAGAAATAAGTGCTGGCGCAGCGTGGGTGAAAGCAGAAGAGGATCGCTCTAGCCCAGGAAGACCCTAGCTTCCTGGTACCTCTTGCTTTCTCGGACCTGGTTTTAGGCACCAGGGCTGAAGCTTTAACCCGGAGCTTTATTTGAGGACAGGGCTAGCGGAGCTCCCAGAAGCCAACGCATACAGATTTGGCTCCGAAGTCCAATCTCAAAACAGACACTGTGCGTGTGTAGGAGGGGCAATAGGACTACCAGCTCTTTAGTCTTAGGGGCTGTATTCAACGCAAACGGAGAAGTGCGGACTAGAGGGTCTTTTACAAACTGAAGACAAGCTATTGCCAAGTCAGCAGATACTTGTTGAAATCTTTCAGATTCCTCCGTACGCGTAGATTGGACTTCGTGGCATGGTACCAGTTGCTCTAGGAACCCTCTGCCTGGGAACCAGAAATCACCTCTGTCCTCTTTACTTCCCCCTTTCTTCTCTGGACTTGCCTCCAACCACGCACTTCTCATTTATCCAAATGTGCAAAGGCAAAATCACCCAGACAAGCAGGCAAACACATAAACACCAAAAACTCATGTCATATGCATATAGACCTCAATTTTGTCCAGGGTGTTGCAGACATTTGTTAAACACAAGCACTTTCTTTTCCAAATTGCCTCTGTATATTGTAAGCTTGCAAACTGTTCTATTCAAAAACTGGAACCTACATAGGGCTGCTTTTCTTCCTCTTGGTGGACAGCCAATAGTGCACGGTGGTGATATGCAATACTGCAATTGCTCGTCTGTGGAGAAGATCCCATAGTCCCTGAAGAAAGATGGAGAGGCAGGTGGAAATGAAGTAGTGGAGGCAATGGAAGGGTAGACCTATAGGGAAGGAGTTTCCCTTTGTGTTGACAGGGACCCTGTGCCTCCTCAGCTTTTAAATTCCTTAGACCTTTGGATCAGGGCTGGGTCTATCTGTCCCAGGCTTCTGGAGATTTTAATCTAGTCCTCTTATACTTTTTACAAGAGTCTACAAAGTCTTCATATTGTTCACAGCCAAGCATCATAAGCATTTATTTACCCTGACCAAAGGAAGTAACTTAATCCTAAAGGCAGAAAAGAAAGGGTATGATCAGATCTATTTTACAGATGAAGACATTGAAGCAAGGGCACAATATGTTCTATCTTCCACATTAGTACAACCTTAACTAGTCTTCCATCTCATTGCTATTTTAGCTAGATTCATCAATGTCAAGGGCACTTGGAAAAGGGCTGTAAATGAACTTTACAGAATCCAAAGGCCTGAGGAGGTGAAAAAATATTCCCTGGGATTTTAATGGCCCCAGCTTTACCTGGAAATATCCCAAATACATTCTTCTTTCTTGGTGAGGGATCCCACAAATCACTCCTTATGGTGAAGAAGCAGCCTATTCATAGAAGTGTCTAATTATGACGGTTAATTCTCAATTTCCTACTGTAATTGGAAACAGGAATATGTAATTGAAATGCAGATATTTTGAAAACCTATTTGAGTAGGTGGAACCTCTCTAGTTCCACCGAAGCTTTTTTTTTTTTTTTGAGAGAGAGAGAGACAGAGAGAGAGAGAATGAATCCTGGATTTGTTTCCACTTATTTATACATTCATTGGTCAATTCTTGTATGTACCCTGACAGCTGATTGAACCCTCAACTTTGGTGTATGGGGACAACACTCTAACCAACAGAGCTACCTCCCGGCCAAGGCCCGCAAAGCTTTTAACTAAGGTTGTTCAGAAGTAATTGAGTCAGCTGGGCTGGCAGGAAAGTAGAATGGAAGTAGCATAGGTCTCAGAGCCAGGAGAACTGCATTTCTACAAACTGACTATTAATCTTCCTCTCCCTCAGCTTTGGTTTCTTGCTCTGTGAAACGGGGAGACGGGGAGGTAGAGGCTGTACCACATGGATTTTTTAACACTTAGAAATTTAGAATGTTGTGACTGACTTGAGTTTTCTTCTTATTTACACCCAGTAAAGGGTGGGTATGGACAGGGTTGCTAATGGTAGTAAAATGACCAATGGACAGTTGTGAGGAGGGTAGTTATAAGCAAAGTAGCCTGAAAAAAATAAGATGAGAAATAATTCTCTAAATAACTGCCTGTTGAATAAATGACAGCCAGACTTTTAAATCCAGGTCTGAATTATTCCAAGATTCCTGTTGCTTCCACAGAATAAAAATTGTTTTCACAGTTTTCACAGTAGAAAATAGTGACCAATAATAAATATTTTCAAAAGTATGATGTGATAATTAAAGGAGATCGTGTATATGGAACAACTTCATAAACAAGAAAACGTACAAATCTGAAGGGTCACTTTGTTATATTTTATTTTTAAAAGTGGCGTTATAAACATTTAGATCATGGACAGGAAAGTCTAACTGCTGTGAACATAATAGGTACATATAGTGCCTGATTTTGAATTTAGAATTCTTATGTCCCATCTTAAATCCCATTTTCCTACCCTTTCTTTAAAATCAAGAGGCCCTGTTGAATAATATTATCTAAACTATGTGCTTGTACCTACCATCTTTCTCCTTCCCTTTCTTCCTTTTCTGCCTTCTCTTAACATTTGTTTTTAGCAAGCTAGTAACCAGTGATGTCTTCTTAAGACATTAGAGTTGAGGGTAAGTTTTTGCCATGGAAGTTCTCTTCAATTTCAAGGGGACTTTGCTAATGGAATTTTCCCTAGCTCCTTGGTCTGAGAAGACAGAATGAACTGTCCTTTGGAATATGGTGGACATTATACAAGTCCCATGGTTTTATTTCCTGTATATCTCATAAATTTGCCCACTTTTATTCATCTTTGCTACTGCCATCCTAGTTCAAGACACTGGCCTTTCTCACCTGGACCACTATAAATGGTCTCCCTCTTCCACTCTCACTTTCCTAGAGTAAGCTCGGCACTGAGCAGACAGAGGGATTCTTAAAAATCAAGACAATTTTTTGGAGTAGTTTAAGGTTTACAACAAAACAGAGGGGAAGGCACGAAGATTTCCCATATACCTCCTGACCTCACACATGCATAGCTTTCTCCATTATCAACATCTGCCCCTAGAGCAATACATTTGTAACAATTGGTAAACCTATATTGATACATCAAACTACCCAAAGCCCATTGTTTACATTAGCGTTTCTCTTGGTAATATATACGCTATGAGTTTGTACAGATGTATGATATATATCCATCAGTATGGTGACATACAAAGTATTTCCACTTCCCTAAAAATCTTCCACTAGTGCTCTACGTATTTATCCCCACACGCCACCTGGCAACCACTAATCGTTTCACTGTCTCTACAGTTTTACCTTTCCTAGAATGTCATATAATTAGAATCATACAATATATAGTCTTTCAGAGTGGCTTTTCTCACTTACTAATTTACATTTCAGTTTCCTTCAAGTCTTTTCATCCCCTGATATTTCATTTTTTTAGTACTAAATAATACTTCATTTTTTTGATGTACTACAATTTATTTATCCATTCATCTACTGACTGCTGGACATCTTCGTTGCGTCCACATTTAGGCAATCATGAACAAAGTTGCTATAAACATCATGTGCAGGTTTTTGTGGGAACATAAATTTTCAACTCCTTTGGGTTGAAATACCAAGAAGCATAATTTCTGTACCGTATATTAAGAGTATGTTTATATTTTAAAATATTTTGTTTATTTATTTTTAAAGAGAGAGGAATGGATGGAGAGAGGGAGAAAAAAATCAATGTGTGGTTGCCTCTCAGGCACCCCCTATTGGGGACCCGGCCCACAACCTTAGCATGTGCCCTGACTGTGAAATCGAGCTGGTGACCCTTTTGGTTCACAGGCCAGCACTGAGTCCACTGAACCACACCAGCCAGGGCAAGAGTATGTTTATTTTTTTAGAAACCACCAAACTGTCTTCCAAAGTGACTGTACCATTTTGTTTTCCCACCAGCAACTAATGAGAGTTCCTGGTAGTCTACATCCTCACCAGCATTTGGTGGTATCAGTGTTTCAAATTTTGGCCATTCTGGTAGTAGTATGTCTTTTTTTGATTTGCATTTCCCTGATGACATATGATATGAAACATCTTTTCATATACTTATTTGTCATCCGAATATCTTCTTTGGTGAGATGTCTATTATGGTCTGGCCCATTCTTTAATCAGGTTGTTTGTTTTCTTATTGTTGAGTTTCAAGAGTTCTTTGAATATTTTGGATAAAAATAATTTATTGATGTGTGTTTTGCAAATACTTTTTGCCAGTCTGTGGTCTGTCTTCTCATTCTCTTGGCATTGTCTTTTGCAGAACAGAAGTTTTTAATTCTAATGAAGTCTAGTTTATTAATTATTTCTTTCACAGATCATGCCTTTGATGTTGTATCTAAAAAGTCATCATCACACCCAAGGTCATCTAGGTTTTCTCCTATGTTGTCTTCTAGGAGTTTTATAGTTTTGTATTTTACATTTAGGTCTGTGACCTCTTTTGAGTTAATTTTTGTGATGGGTGTAAGGTCAGTGTCTAGATTCTTTTTTTTTTTTGCATGGGGATGTCCGGTTGTTTCAGAACCATTGTTGAAAAGACTGTTTTACATTGTATTGCCTTTGCTTATTTGTCAGTAATCACATGACTACATTAATGTAGATCTATTTCTGTTCCAGAGGGTTTTTTAAAGAACAACCTTATTAAGGTATTTTTGAGATACAATATACTGCACATATTTTAATTTTAATAAATTTATAACTTTTAACATATGCATACATTCATAAAAACATCATCCAATAAAAAGTGGAAATATTCCTCACCCCAAAAGTATCTTTATTGCTCCTTTTCACTTTCCCTCTCCACCCTAACCCACACTCCCCTTCTTGCAATCAACAGTCTGCTTTCTGTCACTGTAGATTACATTGTTTCCCCAAAGTTTTATATTAATGGATTAATCACCATGGTTTTGCCTGACATCATTTACTCAACATAATGCCCATGATATCCATCCAAGTTCTTATGTGTATCAGTACTTTGTTTTTTAATGCTGAATAGCATTCTGTTGAATGAATGTACCACAGTTTGCTTATCCATTTGTTTGTCGATGGCATTTCGATTCTTTAAAATTTGGGGCTATTATAACTAAAGCTGCTATGAACATTTATAAGTACATCAAAGTATGGACATATGCTTTCATTTCTCTTGGCTCTACATTTAGTAGTAAAATGGGTGGGTCACAGAGTAAGTGTACATTTACTTTTTTAAGTAATTGCATTTTTTGTGTATTTTATTGATTATGCTATTACAGTTGTCCCATTTTTCCATCCTTTATCCCCTTTGCCCTGCACACCATCCCACCATCCCCACACCTCTTAGTTCATGTTTATGGGTTGTACATATCGGTTTTTTGGCTT